>JAIUZE010000639.1:0-53428 GCA_022085475.1 Heliosperma pusillum
AGGGTGTTTTGATTAGGAGAATACCTATTTTGGTATTTGTTCTTAGGCCTTTATCGCAAGGACTAAAGGTTATTTCTTAATCCCTTCGTCTTATGCAATTTTGTTTATGACTATTAATCATATAAGTTAAATTTCATTATAATCCTGTCGATTTAAAGGGTTGTATACGGATACTAATCCCACAAGTGGTATCAGAGCCTTAGGGCTATGAAATTTTTATATGATTTTCATAAAAAATTTGAATTGTATAAATTTTAATAAAAAAAAAAAAAATTTCGGTGCAAATTTTTTTTTGGCCGTGTGATTTTTTGTTGTTCCATTCGATTATTGTATTATTATTTTAAAAGGTTAAGATGATAATATGAGAATTTGTAGATGTTTAGGATTCAATACTGATTGAATTAAAACGTGAATGGATTTGGTTTGATTATTGATGAACATCAATTTGTGCTTCATATTTTCGGTATCAATGTTTAATAATGATTAGATATTGCTAGTTTGTACCGATCTAGTTAATATAAGCAAAATCGATTTTTCATCCGTTCAAATTTTTTTTTGCCACTGTTTCGGCTGCTGTACATATTAAAAAAAAAAAAAAAAAAAAAATTTCGTCTTTTTCTCGGCCTGCAGTGCTGTTTTTTCGTTTTTTTGTGTTTTTTCCGGTTTTTCTAAAAAACCGTGACAACTATTTAAAGAATAAAAAAAAAAAAAAAAAATTCGTTTTTCCTGACGGTGAACAGTAACCGTACCGGGAATTTTTTTTGTGAAGCGGTTCACATTGATACCATATTATTTAAAGCGGTTTAAAATAATATCGTTGTAATTCATATTAATTATGAATTTTCATTGGATTTGAATGATATCTCGTGATTAATTACGGAATTATCACGTGATTAGAATGGCGGTTTGGATAATTAATCAATTTTTGCATTGTTTGATTAATTTTTTAGTTGATGCTTTTATTATGTTGAATGACGCTTGAATGGTTTATTTTACGCAATTTTGTACAATCGGTTGTAATTTACTAGTGTGGCCTTAGTAGATTATGTTTTCGTACTGAAGGAAACATAGTCTTGGATGTATTATGAGATCTCGTATCTCCGCTTTGTAATTTTAATTTTCATCATTATTTTTAATTAGAATGTAAATAGGTTTACATCTGTAATTTTAAATGTATTTTGAGAAGATTCGAGACGGAGATCGGATAGCTCACTCCCGCTACAAAGACAATGGAACATCAAGACTCGGGTCCAAGGAGGATTCCAACTTGTATTTTGTTCATTTTGGTAGTTAGGCCACACTAGGTGCTTTATTTTGCGTTTTTCTTATTTTTCTCGTTGCTTATTCACATGCTAGAATAAATTGCATCATATTCCGCCTAAACCAAACCACCTAAGATTGCATGAAAAATGATTCATATAGATTGAATGTTTGTATCATGAAAAAATGATTCACTCGTCTTTAGGGCCATCACCTTAGTTTAAATCATTATCGAGTTGCTAGACATTCGTTCACTTAAATGAATTAAAGTTAAGATAATGGGACCTTCCCCTATAAATAAAATTGAGACTAGTCTTTATAGGAAAATCTACTATGAACCCCTTCTTCGTCGGAAGTCATAATATGACCCCTTCTACGTTGGGTAAGTAGTGAGTGTTGACCTATGTTATCTCAACATTGTAGTACGAGTAATATCTCGTGATTATGATGGACTAAAGATAGAATTTACAGAAATTTATCGACCGAGAATTCTAAAGGTAGAATTAGCCAAGAGGTTGGCTTATCAATTTACAGAAATTGAGTCTCGGGATCATTTATATAATTCTTGAGGGAGGTCAATTGTATAAATGCATAGTCACGCATTAAAACAGTTTTTTTGCATTCGACTTAAATTAAAACGTTGAATACTTATCATATTTTGTTTTACTTTCAGTTTTCAAACTCGTTATATACAGATAAAACTGCTATAACAAATGGCTGGCCATGCTGATGACCCAATGCCAAGTGCCACGCTCGGACGTGAGTCCTGGCTTAAGATCTTCATGGACAATATGAATCAGTCTACACGACTGAAGAATAACGGGTCCAACTTCGCAGATTGGGAGGCGGCATTACGGAATGCTGCCATTGCTGACGGTAAGCGCAAGTACTTGACTGAGCCACTACCGGTCGACCCAGGCCCAAATGCGAGTACCAATGATCAATTTGCTTATAGAGATTTCGTAATGGAGGCGGGTGCGATAAAGAACGTACTCATCTTTTCAATGGAATCAAATTTGCAAAGGCGATTCATTGCCCATGGTGCGAATAAGATTTTCACCACGCTCTCTAACGAGTTCTCGAAAGCTCCGAGAATTGTTAGCTATGAGCATACATGTCGCTTCTTTGAAGCAAAACTCCAGAAGGGGCAAGCTGTTAGCCCACACATTCTCAATATGATTGAGAATGTCGAGAAACTGGAGGCACTTGGTTGCAAAATAGATGAGAAGATTATTATTGATCGCATTCTTCATTCACTTCATGATGGGTATGCCCTTTTTAGGGCCACTTACTACATGAATGACATGAATAAGAGTCTTCATCAGCTACACTCACTTCTTGTTCAGACCGAGAGTGATCTGAAATTGAGTGGGAGCGTGAAACAAGACGTTCTCATGATTGCAAACAAGGGCAAGGGTAAGGGCAAGGCACAGGCTAACCTAACGGTAGGAAAGCCGAAGTTCAAAAAGCCGGGACAAATCAAGAGTGGGCATGGTGAGTCTAGCGGTAGCTCACAAGGCAAGACAAAGAGTGATGAAGGTAGCGTGGAGTGCCACCATTGCCACAAGATTGGGCATTGGAGGAGGAACTGCCCCGTGTACCGTGAGGACATCAAAGCAGGTCGTGTTGCTCCTGTTGGTAAGTCTTCTCCTTCTTTTATTCATATGATTGAGATTAACCATGCAAGTTTCGGAACTTGGGTATTAGATACTGGTTGTGGTTCTCATCTGTGTAATCATTTGCAGGGTCTAAGAAACATCAAAACTCTCGCAAAGGGTGATGTGGACCTACGAGTGGGGACTGGAGCTAAAGTTGCTGCCGTTTCAGTGGGGACATATGTGATCCAGCTCCCGAGTGGATTTGAGTTATTGCTGAATAACTGCTACTATGTACCCAGTTTATCTAAAAACATTATTTATGTTTCCGTACTTGTTAGAGACGGTTTTTGTTTTGTAATAAGGGATAATAGCTGTATTTTCTCGTTAAACGAAATGATTTATGGCAAAGCAGTTTCCATAAACGGAATTTATGTTTTAGATCAAAGCACAGATGTTATGCATATGAATAGTAAGAAAGCAAAGGTTGGTGACAAAGATCAAACCTATTTATGGCATTGTCGTATGGGACACATAAATGAGAAACGCGTGAAGAAGCTCATTGATAATGAGACTATCTCTCCATTTGATTATGAATCATTTGGCACGTGTGAATCATGTCTCATAGGCAAAATGACTCGAATTTCCTTCAAAGGTGTTGGAATGCGCGCTGCTGACCTATTAGGACTCATACATACAGATGTGTGTGGACCTATGTCAATCAACTCTAGAGATGGCTATAGATATTTTATCACTTTCACGGACGATTTAAGTAGATATGGATATGTCTACTGAATGAAGCATAAAAGTGAGTCCTTTGAAAAGTTCAAGGAATTCCAGAATAAGGTTGAGAACCAGCTGGATAGAAAGATTAAAGCACTACGTTCGGATCGTGGTGGCGAATATCTTTCGAATGAGTTTGATCAACACCTTAAAGGCTGTGGTATAGTACTACAGTTAACTCCACCTGGAACGCCACAGTTGAATGGTGTGTCCGAACGGAGAAATCGAACATTACTAGATATGGTTCGATCCATGATGAGTCACACGGTTGTACCGGATTCATTATGGGGATACGCTCTTTTGTCAGCTACTTTAATACTGAACCGAAGTCCGTCTAAAGCTGTAGACAAGACTCCATATGAACTATGGAAGGGAACGGTCCCTAACTTGTCCTTTATTCGGGTTTGGGGCTGCGAGGCTTATGTCAAGGGGAGACCTGACGATAAGCTCGGCCCACGATCGGTCAAGACATACTTTATTGGTTATCCAAAAGGGATGTTTGGTCATTACTTTTACTCGCCTACCGAACATCGAGTTTTTGTTGCGGCTAGTGCGACGTTCTTAGAGAAAGAGTTTCTCAAGAATAGGACGAGTAATAGAACCTTCGATCTGTCGGAGATTTAAGAACCAACAACCGAGCAACCAATGGAGGAAAATGTTCCTCCATCGTCGGCTGCGGTTAATATTCCTTTGGAACCTAGAAGGTCGGGTAGAGACTCTATTCCTCCAGACAGATACATTGGTATGGTCGAAGGGAATGAGAGAGATGACGTTTTACTCCTAGAGAGAAACGAACCCGTTACCTATAAAGGTGCCATGACCTGTTCCGACTCAAAGCTATGGCTTGAAGCCATGCAATCCGAGATGGACTCTATGTATGAGAATAACGTATGGGATCTGGTTGACTTACCTGATAAGGCTCGGCCTCTTCGGTGCAAATGGCTTTATAAGATAAAGCATTCTGTAGAAGGACAACCAGATACATACAAGGCACGACTAGTGGCAAAGGGTTTCACTCAAGTGCACGGTTTGCACTATGATGAGATTTTTGCACCCGTAGTCATGCTGCGTTCCATTCGGATAATCTTAGCGATTGCCGCTTTTCATGACTATGACATTTGGCAAATGGATGTGAAAACCGCCTTCTTAAACGGTTATTTGGAGGAGGAGTTGTACATGGTACAACCCGAAGGTTTCACTGATCCTAAAAATCCTAAGAAAGTATGCAAGCTTAAGCGTTCCATCTATGGACTTAAGCAGGCATCTCGGAGTTGGAATCATCGTTTCGACCAAGTGATAAAAGAGAATGACTTCACTCGATCGGTCGAGGAACCATGTCTATATATCAAGTCGAGTGGGAGCAAGATAGTCTTCCTGATATTGTATGTAGATGACATACTCTTGATTGGGAATGACATACCTCTCTTAACTTCGGTGAAAGTTTGGTTAAAGAACCATTTCCAGATGAAAGATCTGGGCGAGGCACAAAGAATTTTGGGAATCCGTATCTACAGAGATAGATCACGACGGATGTTATCCCTAAGTCAGGAGTCTTATATAGATAAGATTCTTGAGAGATTCAGCATGACCAACTCCAAGAAGGGAAACCTTCCTATGGTTTCTGGGATGCAGCTGAGCAAAGCTCAGGCACCTAAGACATCGGAAGAGGTCGAGCGCATGAGTCGGGTTCCTTATGCTTCTGCTATAGGATCGATCATGTATGCCATGATATGCACACGTCCAGACGTGGCATATGCATTGAGTATGACGAGTCGATACCAAGGCAATCCAGGTGAAACACACTGGATGGCTGTTAAGAATATCCGTAAGTACCTACGGAGGACTAAGGATTGGGTATTGACTTATGGAGGTGACACTGAGCTATGCGCAATCGGTTACGCAGATGCTAGCTTCCAAACGGATCGAGATGACTCGAAATCTCAGTCTGGATTCGTTTTTACTCTTAATGGCGCTGCGGTCAGCTGGAAAAGCTCCAAACAAAAAGTTATAGCAGATTCTACGACTGAATCCGAGTACTATGCCGCTTCAGAAGCTGCGAAGGAAGCTATATGGATGCGTCAGTTCTTACAAGGACTAACTGTAGTTCCTAGTTCGAATGATCCGATCACCATCTATTGTGACAATAGTGGTGCCATCTTCCAGGCTAAGGAGCCCAAGTCCAGCAACAAGTCAAGGCATGTACAAAGGAAGACTCACATGATACGAGATTATGTGGAGCAAAGGGAGATAGTGATAGATAAAGATTGCCACGGATAATAACGTTGCAGATCCTTTCACTAAACCTTTAAGATATGATAAGCATGTAGGGCACGTTATTTCCATGGGAATCAAACGTGTTCCTGAGTTGTATTAGTTGTTTTTTATGGATTAGACACCTGTATCTTTTCATAAAACTATTAATAAAATCATCGTTTTGTTTGATATATTGTTTTTCATGTGGGTTGTACCGACAACATTGAACACCACAAAGTGAACTGAATTACTTTATATATGTTTTGGTCCGTAATCACCTACATGAGCTGATAACTCTGGTGATTATATTGTGACGTCGATTGTAGTGGGTTCAACGAGCCATAAGTCAAACAGTTGACTGATCGATCACATATGCGGGATATACTGATACCTCGCAGGACAGTTTTGTGACGACGTTATGGAATCCTAGATGTTACGGAACATTTGTGCCAGGTCGTGGCTAGGACATCCATAGTGTTCCTAGAGTCGATTCTTTTGACTATCGACTGTCTCTTGAGATTAAGGCAGTTTTTGGATGAGTTTGGTTTCTTTCTCATGGTCGACCGTAACAGGAGGCTAAGTAGATTTTTACTGGGTCATTTCATACTACGTTTGTTTCTGCAAGTTTCGAGTTGAAGAAAATATCCAACCTTTATCAGGTTATATCATTTCTCAGGGCCACTCGAGGAGTTGTAACTGAAATGCATGGCCATGCTCGAATACAGATTCGTTTATCAGTTGAGTTACTCTCTAGGCGGGAAAACCACTCTTGATACAGATCACTTGTAAACTACGACCTTTGTAAATACGGACTTTGCAAATTGGTTTACATTGAGTGGGAGAAATTTATATAGGATATGAGAATCGGTTATAGCACATACACTTGTACGGACAAGTGGGAGATTGTTGGAGCCAGTGTCCTCCACAGTTAGTGCAATAACATAAATAAATCTCTGTAGGTTCACAGGGTATACTTCGTATAATAATCCGTTGATTAACGTTTATCAATAACGGTTGGCTTGCTAGATAAGTTTGACGTTATTGTCATACTGATGGCGGTAATCAACTGGTCCCTAAAAGTCACACCTATTGGATGTGTTCGAGAGATATGATTATTTGAGAAAATAATTATATTGATGCCTTATAATATGACTAAAAGGTTAGTCAGTGTTTTGACTAAACGGTTAGTCAATGTGATGATAAAAAATTATTTAATACAGATTAAAGAATGTTGTTTAGCCGAATTAACAGTAATTCGCGATTAAATATAAAAGGTTATATTTAATTGTCATATATATTGCAAGCTAAATTAAATATAAACTGATATGTTGAATTAGTAAAATTGTAAATATACGGATATTTATAATTAATAATATACGGATATTAATTGCAATATATTAATAGCTAAATATGAACCGAAAATAAAGTAGTATAATACTCTAAAATTTCGGCCATATGGAGGGTTTTTAGGAAAGAAAATACCTTTCCTAATTACACTAGGATACCTTGTGATAGGGGACTATATAAAGGAATTGGTTTCCCTATTTTATTTTTTTCTGGATGAACCCTAATCACAAGTTGAGCCTCCACCATCACATAATTCACAAAAGGAGAGAAAACGGTTTCTCAAGAGTTCTAGCAATCTCAAGGCATATCTTGTTCCATTTAGGGTGTTTTGATTAGGAGAATACCTATTTTGGTATTTGTTCTTAGGCCTTTATCGCAAGGACTAAAGGTTATTTCTTAATCCCTTCGTCTTATGCAATTTTGTTTATGACTATTAATCATATAAGTTAAATTTCATTATAATCCTGTCGATTTAAAGGGTTGTATACGGATACAATTCCCACAATATACTCATGATAATATATTCCTAATATTCTCTAATACACCCCCCTCAGTCAAAGCAGTAGTAAACTGACAGTTTACTAGACGACTAAGACGTATACTTGGTGATGCTGTTGTAGATGAGTCAAGTTATTGTTGTCTACGCTTGAGCCGAATGCAGTGCCTTGTGCCTGTCTTGATCATGCCATTAGAAGAGTCATGCGTAATATAGCACTAATAATAAAACTAATTGTGCATGAGAGTAAAAAAACAACGCGTAAGACACAAACTAAATGACGTCAAGGTGCACGAGGGCCGTAGCAGCTAGTGAAACACCGACTATATTAAAAATAAAACAAAATGGGTCTCAATATTGATTTTTTTTTAAAGCAGTAAAATATATATTTTGACATAACGGTACGATTCACAAGCTAAGATCGTACCTACGAATTACATTATTTAAAAAGAAAGTACAATTTTCTATTACTTGGCTACAGAAGATGAGATGTCGGGTAACAACCACATGTTGGTGGAGTACGGTAGCTTGGATTTGAGCTTTATC
The DNA here is from genome assembly GCA_022085475.1 of Heliosperma pusillum. Classification (NCBI taxonomy): domain Eukaryota; kingdom Viridiplantae; phylum Streptophyta; class Magnoliopsida; order Caryophyllales; family Caryophyllaceae; genus Heliosperma; species Heliosperma pusillum. The sequence goes on from JAIUZE010000639.1 coordinate 8,281, forward strand.
ATGCACTGCTTCCCCATAGTGCGAGACTCCCAAAGACCAACAAGACATTTGCTCTGACAAGTGACGGGAACAAGATGTACTTATGTCTCGGGGACGTAGAAATGAAATGTTGAATGCGAGCCAAAAAGACTTGCCTCGAGTGGAGAAAAAACTCCTACATCTTGAAGAACCAACTAGACAGACCAAAGACCGCTGACCCAAAAAGCCATAGCAATAGACGGACGAATACACAAACTACTCATCAACCAAACACTTGGCCAAAAACACCACGGGAAGGGTTCCTGTGATGCAGCAAACATAAACAGGACACAATCTCATCTTGACCTTATTCTTAATGTAGTTTATTATTACTAATACCGAGAAAAACAGCACATAGTTATACGTTAGCATAAGTGATTGGAAATTGACCGGACCACCGAATCCAACCAAACCAACACCTCTTCCAAGCCAACTTACACCTAACAAATCACATCACTAGAGGGAAAAAACCACCCCAATATAACTCACACCAAACACCCCGTGGCAGATCCACCAAACCAAACAAACACAGAAGAAGAGACAATCATCACCAGCGGATACAACCACCATCGACACAAAGACCAAAATACAAATCCAAACAATCTTGCATGAAACCAATGAAAGACGACGACCTAGACGGAGAACATAAACCGTGCAATATGAACTCGGTAGGTGGGGGAAGGGGCGAGGGGAAGGGGGAATATCATACCGCTCCAAAAAGCAACGACTCAAAAACAATGGGACATGCTCATCCCAAAGACCCGATAGGTGGGGGAGGGGGCGAGGAGAAGGGGAACACCATATCAACCCAAAAGGAAAATAACACATAAACCATCATGACACAAAACTGGATGGGTGATACCCATCTAATTAAAAACCGACACAAATAAACAGACCAACACCCATGGGTAGAAAAGACCTTATCGGGGAGGGGAGAATGGCGTGATACCCAGATTGCATGCAAGACCAAAGGGAGGGCAATAAAGATCGGTCGATGAAAAGGGTAGACCACCAATCAAGGCGTAACGATCGCCAACACCGGAGAGGAGGAGGCAGTAAACTAGCCGATGGATTGGACCGCAGATATGGGTGAACAAAAAGTGGGTCGGACTGGTAAACTGGACCGACTCAGACCGGCCGGCCCGGTCCATACCGGATAGATACCGGTCCGGTCTTCGGGTCCCAAAAAATATGGTGACCGGTCTCCGGTCCGATCCGGTCCACACTTAAAAAAAAATTAATTTTTTCCTTTTAACGTATAACCGGTCCGGTCCAAACCCGGAAAAAACCGGACCTTAAGGGTTCCGGTCCGGTCCGGGTCCCCTCTTAGCCGGTCCGGTCTCCGGTCTTGGAAAAAAAGGGTATCCGGTCCACAGGTCCAATCGGTCCGGTCCGGTCCGATCCGGTTTTGGACCGTTGAACACCCCTAACCGCAGATGAGACGGAGTAAAAATTGGACGGATGGATTAAAAACCTTGTGATCGATTGATCGCCGGAGATGAGTCCAAGGATGAACCCATCTCCGGCGAAATGACAGCAGTGAATGGAAAACATAGGGTGGAAGGCGGCGGCGGCGGATCAAGATTGATTAGGGTTAGGGAGTTTTTAGAGAGAATGAGGAGAAAAGAATTTTTAGAGAGAGAGATAGTCAACTTCTAGGGTCTCAATATTGATAGATTAGCTAATTGTACTATCTAAATTGTTAAATTATTACACTTTTTACCATTCACAAGTCTCAATTTGAGTCTTGGAAATCCAATGACCCATTCTCTGACTCATGCACAATATCAAACTATCAATGCCTTTAACGTGGGGTTGGTTTCATACTCTACAAGTCTTAGCCTAAGAGCATCCGCAAAAGGTGGGGTGCCCCATAATTTCTCTCTCATTTTCTTATTCGTCTGCCTTATCTTCCACTAACTTTTCCTTTTACCATTCTCATTTTGTAATTACATCTCCACAAATAATGAGGCTCCCAACAATACTAATTTACCTACAATAATTTGGGAACTTCCTTAAAAGTAAACAAATTTTGTCTTACTTTTATATGGGAACCTCATCTAAAAGTAGAGTAGTCCCATAAAATAGGGAGGTTGGTGCAATAGCGGGGTTTACCATTGTAAGAGAAAGAAGGAAATGAGAAGGTGAAAACCCACCTTTACGAATGCTCAAAGACTTTTGCTCATACCTTCTCCAAGAACCCCGATAAACACCGCCTAATAAATTTCTATCTGTGAAAAAAACTTGGATAAGGGAAGGTGAGCTTTTCCAAAAAGATACAAGTATTTTTATGTAGATTATTTAGTCGTCGTGGTATTTTATATGGTTCATGGGTTGGTGGTTATCGTTATTGGACATTTTGGAATGCAATGATTCATGTAAGTGATTTGGGAGATGGTATGATGTTAAGTTGTTGAGTTTGGATCCAACGTGAGTACGAAGGATATTAAATTACATGGTTAGCTCTTATGTCTTCCATTAATTTCTTTGACACCCATCTACAATTTGCCATTGGGTTGTTGTTTCTCACACCCATACATCCATGGATGGTCAGGGTTTATAGACTTAATAGCCAATGTTATGCTATCAGGGAGAACACTTGCATGTATTCTCCAGCCACAATTAGCAGTAGCACGGTTAGCTATATACCTATTACATTCAGACTTCACAACAACCAAATTGAACCCTTCTTGAACACAAAAATCTCTTAAAACCTCCTTGAAATGGTCCTTGTCCATATAAAGTTGCCAAGGTTTCAACTTAATTGCACCAAACAGTTTAGTCTCATATAACTCCCCATTTTTAAACAACTTTGCATTGTATCCTCCACCTTCATCAGTCCATCTATGTTCCTTATATGGATTATAGTCATCATCAACATACTGAAGTGTTGATATTATTGTATGGTCCTCTACTTCAAGATCAGACAAACCCTGCCCCTCATCATCCTCTTCTATATCAGTTGGGACATATGGTCCATCACTATCAGAGTCTTCAGAATCACATGAAGTCTCTAACCTTACTCCTAATGATCTAGTACTTCTTCTAACCCTTTGACTAGTCTGACCATTTATAACTGAGACTTTTCCATCTTTAGGGACATATAAGTCTTTCCTCAAAGCACTGGTTCTAACCATCTTGAACTGTGACTGTTGGGATTGGGATATTTTAAATGTTTGGACAGTGGGTGAAGGCTTAAACCTAGGAGATGTTCTCCTAGTAGATGCATTTGTTGTTGGAGACACAATTGGTGAGGTTGGATTAATTGTAATGTTTTGATTGTTATTGAGTGTTTTTTTTCTAGTTGGTGTCAACATGCTATGACCAACTTCCCTAGACTCGTGAATTTGAGCCTTATTCATCACAACAGAATTAGGTTCAACATCACTGAACACAATAATATCATCTTCAATATCCCTAGACACTTCAACTCGGCTTTTGTTCAACCTTGAACTTCTCCTTGGTGTCAATACACTAACAGATGAAACTTGCAACTTTTCTCTTACACATTAATAAGACATTACAGGTTCTTCAAACACTTCAGGTTCATCAAACCCTACAGGTTCATCGAACCCTACAACTTCTAGTTAAGGCTTCAATACACTTCTTCTAATTGGTAGTTTTTCCCTTACTGTGTCATTATTTCTCTTCTCTATAGGTTCTTCAACAGCTGCATCAGTTTCAACAGTTTCAATAGTACACTCCTTAATTCCTCTAAGTTGTCTTGCCAAAAGAAGAACTTGACAAGGTTCAACCTCAGACTCAACCCATATGTCAATTATTTTCTTCCCCACTAACCTACTGAACATTTCCAAAAGATCGTTGTCATTCCTTAAGGTCACTGAGTTCATCCTATAAGAATATGCTAATGAGGGGTTTGTAGGCCATTCTATCTTATCTGCTTCTACTTCATCAATCATATCATTATAGACATAAATAAGCAAGATCCTATCTTCAATAAGGACTTCAACAAAATTTGCCCTATAATGCATTTTTAGGACAATGTTGTCCATACTGCATTCAAAATTGAATAAACTCAAATTTTGTCCATTAAAAAAGATGAACAACAATATATAAATGAAAAAAAGGAAAATTATACTTAAAGACCATATAAAGATAAGAACTTTGTAAAATAAAAGGAAAATAACACCAACAAACCATATAACTTGGACGAAAATATTTAGGCCAAATGAGAGATGAATTTATAGATTATCTTGCGCTTCTAGCAGATGATGGTGATAGAAGATGTTGTCGTTGCCGATTATGTCAGATGATTTTGGCTGAAACCCTAATTTTTGGGGAAGATGATAGGAAAATTTTGAATAACAGAGGAAGTAAACGAGAAATGAAGGGCCAGTTTGATCAAGTTCAATTTTAGGTTTTTTTTTTGGCATTTTCCATGTCAACGCATAGTCATATGCATAGTCGTCAGCGAATTCATAAGTCCCGTCAGCTAAGTTAACTGCTACATAAGCAAGTTAACGTCTACAGTTGACGGATTACTAGTTAAAGGTTACGTTAATTAAGATTAATGCAGCACAGAGTTACCAGGGGAGTTTGGTGAATTGGAGGGTTACCATGTAGAATATGAAAAAGTTGAGGGATACCACATAGAAAACCTTCTTTTTTTTTAAAATTATCTTTACTATGTTAACTACTACTAAATTTGATTTTAGGTAGTTTTAAAAAATTGGAGTATCTAATATCACTCTAATTCCAACTTTTAATGTAGGAGTTTGAAAGTCATTCACGGTAGCTGGACTCTCTAATATCGCTCGAAAAGTAACTGTTTTAATTGTATAGAATGATGATGATAGATAGATATAGATATAGATATATAGATAGATGTTGGTAGAGAAATAATTTGTCTTGGAGTAGGAAAATTGCTTGATCAATTTTCCCTCCCATCCAAATTCCTTCGCCTCCATTTTGCTAAGCAAACAATGAATTTCTCACCCCTCTATTTTCCTCTCCTTTATTTCCATCCAATTTCTCGTATCCAAACAAACCCTTAGTGATTTTTTCAGAATTGTAATGCATGGAGTTGATTCAACTTAACCTTGTCCAAAATCTTGCCTATGAATTGCGAAAGGAAGACAGAAAATAAGTGGGAGTATAGTATCTTCATTTAAAGTCACCACATTGATCCACATCATCATGTAGTTTTCTTTTTCTTTTTTCTTTTTTCTTTTTTCTCTTTTCTCTTTTTTTTTTTCTCTTTTTTTCTTTTTTCCGCATTTTATATATCGGTTTTCTTTTTTTTTTTTAAAATAAAGTAATTTATCTCAGGAATACAATAATTTGAACATGCAACTTTTTAATAATCCTAAATTATGAATTAAAACTTTACATTAATAATAAATTACATTGATATATCAAAAAAATCCTGAAAATTAATAATTTAAAATTACAATTAACAAAAAATTATTGTATTATATAATTTTACCTTACACAGTTTTACTAGAACAAAAAAAAATCAATAAATAAGTTCGTAAGAACCCACCGCTTTAGTAAGATTATTTAAAAACCAGTCAGTTAATAAATAGTAGAGAATTTAGGTGATATCATTCTAATTTGTAAAATATCAACATTAATTACTCAATGCATGCATTAACAAACTATTTAACCGTTAATCCATATAGTACAATATGGATCTAGAATGTCCCATACCAAAATAAAATTTGAAAAAATGATTTTTAAACTGAAAAAAATATAAAACTCCATAAAAAAATACATTCTTAATTTTGAACTTATCTTATTTAATTTGGTTTTAAAAAATAAGAAAAACTAAATTACTAACGTATTCTAAATCTATCGCTAAATAGTCACAATGCAATCTACTTAGATAGATTTAATAAATTTATCGAAGTGCCATTTTTTATGTGTTACAACTTACAAGCATAAAATTTTTAAAAAATTGTCTTGTTTAGACTAATTACATGCATAAAAAATACTTACGTTATAACCAAAAAAAGAATAAAAATTTACCATGTAGATTAGAAGCATTTAAAATAAATCCGTCATTCCTGAGGTGAAATGCTACATACATATAACGTTATGTACAGTGGATAGTTTTTTTCTTTTTCTTTTTCAAATTAAATTATTTTCAAATTTATTGATTATATAAACAAAATATAATGCGAGATAAAGGAAACACATGCATACATTTATACGAAAATGAGGTAGGGGAGAATAGAAAAAGAGAGAGGTGGGCGATATGGAGAGAATGAAGATAGTCGGTCTTTTAGTGACGTACGATTTTGGTGATGGGAAGGGTGGGATTATACATGGTCATATGGTGGTAATACATATGGATTCTCTCAGTAAGTGCTGCTTAAGATGATATTATTCGTCTTAATTTTAAGACGGATCAAACAAAACCATATAGTAGTAATAAAGACAAAAAAAATCGTATTTTTCAGGGAACACGTACGTTGGGTGGTTTGATATGTATTTTACCCGTGTTAAGTTTAACACAAATATTGTCCGTTTTAAATAGAATTTGTGATGGATTATCTGAAGTGTTTGGACTTTGTTTATTCCTCAGTTCGGCCCAACTCAAAATAGATTGAATTGTACCCGTTTAATTACGAACCCATCCAACTAACATGAGCCGAAATTATGTCGCTAAAATTTGCTAAGTTAAAATGTGTAAATACGAATGAATATCGTGTTATTTTCATTTCAAAGATGTTAGATGTAACGATATTGCTTATTTTCTTCATTTTCCAGATTATTTTATAATACGAATATATCGAACATACACACTTAAATTGAAAAAAAATGCACAATTTGTCAAGTTATATTAATTTATTATACATACTATGTTTTTTATTTTATAGTTGATAAGAGTCAAAAATCAATACGGCTGGTTTGTGAAATAAGTCAATAAATATTGTCTAATACTAAAGTTCTCTACTCTCGGATATTGTAAGCGTTTTTCTGGCGTATTTCATACTGTGTTTTTCAAAGCAATGATTTTTACACAAAATATACTATAATTTGTAAGTTTATTAGATTTTTCTACTATTGGTAAATGATACGAAGTCTTGTTAGAAATTTAAATTTTGATTAACAGTTATTGAAATTACGTATCAATATTTATTCTTTAAATCGAATATTTTTTATACAAGTTTAATACCAAATTCGTGCAATTTTGCACGGTATAAAACTAATTGGAAGATAAAAAGAAGACGAAAGGACAAGAGTTAATGAATTGCGAAAGGAAGTGAATATGGGTTATCTTGCAAAATTCCATACACCTGCTTCTGAATGACTATGTCATCTACTCTTTTACTTTGTTTTACAATCAAAATCTTAACTTCCTCTACTTTGTGGATCGGACCACCACATTTAAGACTCAATCATATTAGACATTATTTGAATGCCTAAACATAGCAATGTATTCGTCATTGTTCATTTGCTGAATGTACGTTTGGTAATTGGCTCTCGTAATAACATCATAGACGCTACAAACCTCTCCCAAACTCCCTGTTGTTGACAAGCAAGCTAAAGGGGCCATATAATCTTACTCTCACTGATTCATTCCTAATATTCCCGACTAAATCCCCACCTACCAAAACTAAACATCTTACTGACACCTAGTAACAGGTTTCCACGCCAGCAGAGGGCGTTCGCAGTACATATTTCCTTTCCCGCGTCCAAATTTGTCAAAGGACCGCTTGTTATTCTTATGCTGGTATCGAGAGATGTTGTACCTTGATCTGCTCCAACCACCACCATCTCCCTTTCTATCAAAGTAGTGACGCCCATTCTCCCTATTTTCCTGGTCTCGGCTTGTATCTTGGGTGGCATACACGCAATCATCCGCCCAACCATTTGAGAAACCTCGATCTTCCGTTTTCACAACATTTTCAGCATCACCCCAACCAGTAGGGGTCAAATCATATTCAATAACGCAAGGAGGAATCTCGATTATTACACCACCAATATCATCTTGTTTCACAACTGCCTTGTTCTCCAAGTCAGACAGGAGGCCAGGATCGACAACAGAGTCCCAATCAATATTGTCAATGAAAATGTCGGGATCAGGGAGTTCAACATCACATGCCTCACCATGTAGCTTTGCTAAAAAGCGCTTCTTGGCATCCCAATAAGCCTCCTCAACTGCAGAATCCTGCCACTTGATAATATTGTCATGCAGGTACATGTATTTCTGGTTTTCGATTACATGTTTCCATGAGACTCCTGCTGTGGTTGTGCAGAATTTGTTCTCTATTTGATAAGCAGACAGCTGCCGACCTACAGAGCATAAAGACGCATAATAAGCAATTAACTTGTTAATTTCAAAATCACTAAGTTGGTAATTCCATCGTATCCATTATTGTTTTCCATTTATATGCAATTCTGATATTTCAAGGTTCAGCTTCGTCTTTTTATAGACATGAAAGAGGAATTTGGAAAGAATCGGTATTCGATCATTTCCATCTAGGCGAAACAATGAAATTAGGACTAAAGCATGAATATGGGTAATAAAAACTGTGTGCAGTTGTTTGATGGTGAACCAGGCGAGAATGCATTTAGGTTAACTGTATTAATGCAGGATAAGGCTAATATAAAATTAATAGGGTTAATTGCCTAATTTATGTGATACTTAACAGACGTCATGAGACAAGTATGCTCAAACCATGAAACCGGGATGTTGGAGTGTTGGTGGTAGAGGGTTGATGATGATAGTAATACCGACCCGACAATGGCAAATTAAATAACTTGGAATAGTGGTCTCCGTTCAGGTGACCATAATTAGTGTTGATTCTAGATTTGTAGACAACAAACAAACAAATTGTCAAAGGAGCTAACAGTACAAGAAAAGCATGCATGAGAAAACACTAATTGTAGTATTACTGGCATCAATTCAATAAACAAAGGAAATAGTAAAAATGATTACCATGAAGATGAAGAGAACGAGGGTTTGGGTTTGTGTTTGTGTTTGTGTTTGTGTTGTATGATCTGCCATTAAAGCTCCTCTCATCTTTTGACCTTCTCCAATTTCCAGAATCATTATTATGATTATTATACCACTTAGTCACATTAGCCATCATCAACTACGCTTAATTATAATATCAAATTAACCAATGCAAATTGTATTGAATTGAAAGAGGATGTTATGTTGTCGTAGTATGTAGTATAAATAAATACTAAATATGATTTGGGAAATATAAACAACAGGGTGCGTGGGGTGTGTATCTATTTATATAAACTACTTGGTCGGTTCTTAATCCTAGTACGGACGGACTCATATCAAATTAATTTAACAAATTCCAATTTTGGTCGGACTAACATTCAATCATGATTACGCTTCTTATTTCCATATTTACTCTATTCTCAAATCTCAATAATCATATATCATCTATCCTTGATTATGGAAACTCTCTTTCTTAAATCCCACCTCTTCAAATAAACCAACTCAACCTTTTCGATTTTATCCTAAATATTCAATGCAATACGTAACACCTAATTTATTCTCCAAATTCCAAAAATAGTTGATATGTTACAATTATAAGCTACTACCGAGTATTTCTTTTTGTTCCATTTCTTTTTCGCATTCATTTTAGTCTAAGCTCGAATGCCGTAAAGTGCGTGCTCCTTTTACTTCCAAACTTAGCTTAAATATATGAGATCTAGCACTTCTCGATAGTACCGTGTCTATTAATAATAATAAATTTATCACCGTTAGTTATAATTTAGCGTTGTTACATTACGGTGTGTACTAAATATTATATTTCACATTATTATATTCGAAAAGCAATTAAACCACTTTGAGCTTGGAATTTTGGAAAGTTCTTATTTGAGATTATTTGTACCTAAAACAATGTTATTTATTACTTTCGGAAGGAAAAGATCTTACCTAAAAGTCAAGATACTTGATGGTAAAGGAAACCAATATATGGAATGTAATTCCTTTGCTTAAAACAATGAACTTATACGTACAAAATGATCATTTTTGCAAAAAAAAAATAAGGTGGTTGATTTAATGATATATTTCTATACAAACTTATAAAATTATGAGAAGTATTTAATTATTCCAAGTACGAGGATTGCTTCGACGATCAGTTGACTGTGTCATCACAATTTGATCATCAGAAAGTCTCATTGAAGACTATGAGACTATGACATCGGCAAGTTAAACTCGCCTAATTTCACATTTGCATATCTAAATAGTGATTTTGTTAGTGCTTGACAACCAATATCAAAATTTTAGATAGTGTTTCAAATAAATTAAAACTTTAGATAATTTCTCGCAAAGTGACCAAAATTTGAAGTAGTGTTCAACAAAGTATTCTACAAAAATAAAAAATGATCGTAGGCTTAATACTCGATATGAAGCTATATATTAGCTATGTTGAGAGTAATGTTGTATTGTTGTTATTAAGAGTGGGATCCTATATTAAGTCGATGGAGTGGTGGTTATGATCGTCAAATTTATAGAATAAGGTCGTAAAATCCTACAAGATTACTAAATATATTTTTAACAGACAAGTTAATGGAATTGACATACATAAGAGCTTCTTAATTAACTGGATTATTTGATAGTAGAACACCTTAGGCTTAACTGGGAACAAATAAATAGTTTGTGTCCTTATCTTATGCTTAACTCCTTGGTATTAATTGCTTAGCTCTATTGTATGTAGAAGATGAAATTCCCAATAGAAAAATATAGGTACAACTCAGAAAAATCAATTAAAGAGAATATCATTGGAAAATCTTCGCGTTTTGTATGTTCATTTTTTCAACAACTCGTCTACGATCGTTTTAAAGTAACACGTATCCAATAAAAGTGACCAAATAAATGACAATTCTTATATTTATAAAACCTTCAACTTTATTTTGACAACTTAATATAGTATAATGATTATCGATCTATTTAAACATGTCTGTTGAGTCCTTCGCAGCGGGCTTATAGAATTAGGTGAGATCGGCCCACAAGCAAGTGATGTTCCATCCTAAAACCAATTGGTGATGGAAGGAGTATCTCACTTACTTATAAGCTAGTCCCTTCACTATTATTCTACCGATGTGGGATGAATGCCCCTCACACACATATGGGAAGAGACCTCAACAATGTCGACCATCATTATAAAATATCGAATTGTCAAAAATAAAATTAAAATTTTAATAATTACTCCATACTAATATGTACGAGTATTATAATTGATCTTATTGTTATTGAGCTACTCTTACTAATAAGACACAAATGATTGTGTAAGACCAATATACACATAAGAGTAGTTCAATAACGAAAAGCCCAAACAAAACAGTTAATTAATTTGTAAAGAAATGTTTTCTTTTGATAATCTAAAATTCTATATTTTTTTTTTTGAGAAAAACCCGAAGGTCACTATATTGAAGAACGATAAAACATAACAGCATTGTTCGCAATCGGTGGAAGTTCCTCCGACCACACCAATCTACCTATCACACTATGATCTATATGAGCTAAAGCATGAGCTACAGAGTTATTAATCCGACTCGTAAAAGACCAAACTACCGAAACACATAATGCCCTAATATCTTCTAAAATTAAATAAAACCTGCTTCTTCCTGTTTGCTTCTTTTCCTGCGCCTCTATCACGCCTAGACAGTCGCTTTAGATAACTTGTATATCTATATTTGGTAATTTTATCATAAAATGCGGGGTTAAAATAAAATCAAAATACAAGCGAAAATGTTTGGGCTTGGCTCCTTTTGGGTGATATCATGCCCTCATCCTATATGACTGTCTCATAGAAGAGTTGCTATGTTAAATTCCATATATAATCTGATAGATAAATCGTCTCAACCAAAATCTTAAGGTGATGGTTGAGACCCATATATTATAGTTATATTCTAGGCAAATTACATAAAAATAATCCAACGTTTAGACAATCTTCCAAAAGTAATCCCACTTCGGCTCTTTTACAAAATTAATCCCAAGTTTTGGTTTGGGTTACAAATTTGGTCTCATCTATCCCAATCCTAATTTCAGTTATTAGGTTTGGCATTAATAAATCTGTCCAAATAAAAAATGTGTACATTTTTATGATGAAACATTAAATTCCCCTTTGCCTTTATTTCAACCTGGCAACTACAAAAGACAAATTAATTCACCAATTCAAATGTGAAAATATTAGCATGCTATGAATTAAGAATAAGAGTAGGAGGATAACAAATCTTTACATTTTTCGTCCAAATGCCCAAACATGGCATCCACTTATTTCAAACCATAAAACCAAAGGTATTCCATCAATTATTAATCCTACAATTTTTAAAGCAAAAATTAAAATTCTTCAACTAATTCTTTATCGAGAGAAAAATGTCGGATGGGAGGAGGATGGTGTAGTGATGGATTGGTGAATATTGAGACAATTATAACAAACACAAAATTTCTGGGTAAACATAAGAACATTAACGAATTGAATAAAATACCTTGAAAGTTGTCTTCTTTTAGCAAAAATGTAATATGATTGATACAATTAGGGGAAAAGAGGCGAGTGATAGGAATTGGTGATGGTGTAAATCAATAGAATGAGTGTATAATAAATTAATGTGGAGCCGAGATTTTTTATTTTTTTTAAATAGAATAAGTTGGTATAATTAGCTTTGTAAAGTAACCTAGTAAATATAGTTAGGTTCGTAAAAAGTCGGACTATTATCGTAACCCAAACTAAAACGTGGGATTATTTTTTTATAAGAAATAAGGTGGAATCATTTTCGAAAGATTGTTCAAACGTTGGATTATTTTTGTGTAATTTACCTAAATATCTATTATAACCATTGTGTTTAAGTACAAATTAGGGCCATGGAAACGCGTGAGTAGTCGTCTGCACATCCTCTTGACTACTATTCATACTTGTTAAGTTTGGTATATTTGAAACGCGTCCTGCAAAGTACAAGATGACGAAAATGCTGCTGCTGCTGCTATTTTCGGGGGTGGTTTGTGTGTTGATCCTTCCGGTTTGATCTTGACTGTGGCTTCTGTTGTAACAACCCCTTCTTTAAGTCAAGCTGATTGCGTTATTAGAGCTACATCATCTGCAGATACTTAATTCGATTCTAGGACCGTCACCTTGATAGACAAGTTTCCCCTATTCGATCTACCCTTATTGCAAGTATCTAAATTGGATGACCACCAACACTTGGATTTTCTGTCTCTCAGGGATTCTGCTACTGTCGAGGCTCGTGACATGGTTTATGCATTTGTTCACATCAACGGTTTTCTTTATCAGGAGTCTCTGGATATTCTAATTATCAGTTTCCTCAAGATGCTCTTTTTCCCGACATTTTAGAAAGAACCACCATGGAACCCTTTTAGGCCGCGAATCCTTTAACTCCACTCATCTTTTTAGAACAGTTGCATCCGTGGTACGCAATACTGATGCTCAATTCCGTGAGATGCATCGTAGACTCCCTCTGGTTCAAGTCACCGGCTTTGGTAATTAAGGACCCTGGCTGTGCTGGATGCCCGTTATTTAAGTCAGAGGATGGTCACCTTATTGGCCTTTTCAGTTTCCAGAAGCATGGCTTTCGCTTCGTTATCCCACAGACCTTCCTTAAATGGTTTGTGGATCATGTTCGGGAGAAGCACGACTGTTAAAAGGATGAAAAAGTAATGTAAGAGACTTATTATTATGTTGAGTAGGTTGTTTAAGGAGTATTACAGGTGTGAGCTATGAATGGTTGTATTGTTTTATATCATGTTTACATAAATCAGAAATTCTCATTTAAGACGGACATACGTAAACAACTCAACAAACATAGCTATACTTGATCCGTATTAAGCTTGAGATATACTATATGCTAGTCTTAAATGAGAATTTGCCAACAAAAAAGGTTGACTTGTATTCCCATTGTTCCATTGCATTACTTGCATGTTCTCACCAGGACACGTTCACTGTATATAAACCAAAAAGCAAGCCGTGTGTTGCCAAACTTCACCGTAAAAAATGACATACCTTGTTATCCAATATTGACTTGTATTCCATCAGAAACCCCTATAAATTCAACCTTGCTTTTGCTTCAAATTATATCTTACAAACTACACACACATAATAGACGGGGATGGGTTCTACTTCTAACACCAAGATGCATGTTGTAACACTCGTAGCTGTTCTGTTACTAGTAGCCACCATGCTGCAATCCACCTCGGCTGTACGTCCCCACCCTCCACCCGACACCAGTAACAGAGTCCCCGTCGGCTGCATTCCAGTAGGAAACAGATGCGGCCCTGCTACAGATGGGATTCAGTGTTGCAAGCCTTACAACTGCTCCTCCCAGTATTATGGACTCTGTGGCTAGTTCATCAATATATTATCCAAGTATTTCAACAAGAGCAGCTATGCTCTAAATAAAACTTTGTAATAGCCAACACGCTACTGTTATGCTACAATGTGTACCACTTGTAATCTTGTACAAGTAATAAACTAGTACGATATCATGTTATTTACTTCATATTAACTTTTTACAGCTACGTTTGGTAAATCAGTCTCTGTCTCTCTAAAATCAGAATAATAATAATCATTCTATGATTCTAGTCCTCCAAAAGGTCTCTCTCTCTCTCTCTTACCAGTATATCAACTTAAGAAAATAAAGGGTTCAAATACTACTACACTTGTCTAGATAGGACAAATAATTTGTTAGTACTAGAAACTTTCTTTTTGTCTTACTCACGGTATTTGACCAGTCTTCAGCCTGTGACAGATAGAAGTCGTCTTCAATGAGAATTTGTTAGTTAGTTAGTCATTCTGCCAAAATCCATACCAACTAATAACTCTTCCCTATAAACTAACTGAAGACCTGAAAACTCTCTTACGAAATTAGTTTCCAACTAGAAGGACCAAAACATCAACACCTTTGTTAAACGGAAAACCGCTGCATACTGGTAGACCAACTGCGGTGAAAGAACAGGCTGTAGGGATCAAAGGCACACTGGTGAAAAAAGTTCTCTTTTTAACATTTTTCAGCTTTAAAAGGTACTAGTACAAGTTTCTCATTCTCTAATGTCTACACTTGCTTGGAAAGTTTCTTGATTTACTGAAACAAAACAGCATTAACAAGAACTCATACATACAAGAGCTGCAACCTGGCTCTGTACAGAAGTTACAGAAAAGAAAAATGGGCCTATGCTTAACCCCGCCTACGACTCCAGCTTATAGTAACCATCTAGTTGTGAACTGGCTTCTCCTGGCGCTCAAACCCAACCTTTGAACCTGTTGTTGCAATTACTGTAAACAATTGAACAATCGATATCAGCAAAGAATGAAACAAGTACAAAGACACTTGATTACACAACTGTTAATTACATCAGAGACTTTTACAATGTGAGATTGATCATAATAGTCCAGAACAAACTAGGGATAGAATACCAATATGAAGCAATATGTTACATGCTTCATCCCATTATATGATCCCCATTTTTGCTTTAAGTCCGTCCCAAAATAAGTAGCGGATTTCTATATCTATGTCTAGTAAACATAAAAGAAGAGAACTTATTATAGTTTACCGCTAATTAAGTTACATAATGGCAATTGGCAAGGGTAATACTTTATCTCTATATGTTAAATAATTAACTCAAAGGATAAAAATAAATTTCAAATGGGGTGGACTGATGGAGTGACTAATATAGTGTGATTAGAATACCATCTTACATCATACGTTATTCTACATTTCTACTCTTTATAAGACATCCGATAATGTTACCTTCTTTAGGCAAAAGCTTGCTTTCCTGCAACTGTGAGCCTGAAAATTTGAGGAATTCCTCAAACTGGGATTCCATGGTCAACAAGTCTTCATCAACACCAAGATCAATCTCATCAGGTAGCAAGTCAACAACATCATTACCCACAATGTTGTTGTGGTTGCATCCATACAATGTCTCAGTTTCCTGATGTTGGGTCAGCCAGTAGTCACGGAACCACATTGAAGAATTGATCAAGTCATACCATTCGGGGGAAAATTCCTCAACTTGTCGGAAAGCAGCAGGGATGTAGACAGGAGCATTGGGATTCAGTGTTGATCTTACACCAGAAACTAAGGCCATTGTTGCGGTTTTGTCTCAACTTGGAATGTGGAACTGTTTTCTTAATTATGCTGCTTGTGTCAAGAGGAAATACAGTTAAAATCATAACTCAAAGCAATCAGAAGATATTAAGAAGATCAATTTGTATGTATAAAACACAAAAGTCAAACTTGGACAAATTAAGGGATCAAGGTAGCACAAAAGAAGTTGCTGCTAAATGCTCATGAACGCAATCTTTGAAGTATAAACTAGTCTCAAGATCATCATCAATGACACATGTAAAGAATCCTTTAGCATACACATGTCATGAGATTACAAAACTGAATTTGAAGATTGAGCAAGTATGATATGGGCAATGACATCATCTCTTCTCAAACAGACAACTCCCAAACACCTCACCGCACACTCAAACATGGTGATGGGTTGCATCATGAAACACTATGCTGTACTCGTTAACTAGTAACGATTGAGCACATCACCAGAAGAATAGGCCTGGGTTTATCATATCTCTCTTTTGCTCATTTACCGACACTTGGATTCTGACCCACTTATCATGGGAGAATTGCAAAAGGCGGATGTTACATAAACCTATTGATCTCCTAGACAAGGATTATCTTTCCATTAGTCTACCCCAGTGAAGGATATATAGTTGACTTTAGGAGTGACTACAGCTAATAATATTCTGAAGTTGAACCCAACTATTACTCATAAAACAAGCTATGTTAGCCTCCAAATTACTACATAAAGCATGTTGTTAGTTGTTATTCAAACCAAGATAAAAAGTTGAGTCGATCATAGCCTATGTTACTCCGACTCTTTGAATTCTCTCGTGTACCCGTGTCCAACACTTGACACCACTCTGAGACATGGGTATAACACTGGGACACCTCATTTTAAACCAAATATGCATAATTTTCATAAAAATACACTTGGACAAGCACCCGTGTGGGATACTTGTAAACGAGTCTGTGTAACATCGATCATAGCTTGTAAGAGTACAAATCTAACTCAAAGCTTATTTCTTTTTAAAAATGATCAAACACATAACATCCATAAGTATAGTTAAGATTAGTTGATGAAAGCTTATATAATCAAAACCCTAAGTCAAAGATTATATCTTTTTAATGATAGGAGTATTATTATAAGATAATAACAAAAAATTATGCATTTATAGTACCCATAAGAATCATCAATACACAAAATAAAATAAACAATTGACATATCAATTCCACAGTAGTATATGAAGATCATTAACAAGGGAAGTATATGAAGATCATTAAAAAAAAGTAAAAGGCAGATCAAAGTAGAAAATTAAGATCAAATTAATAATAAAAGAAAAAAGAGAAAACAAGTAGGCAAGTTGATAAAAGATGATACCTCCTGCTGCTGCTGCTGCTGCTACTGGAAGTGATTAGAGTTAAGAAGATGAATGAATGAATGAATGAGCAAAAAGCAATAAAATGAGGGGTTTTTATATAGGGGTGGATTGAACCGCCCAAGTCTCTAACATAAAAGATACAAGTTGAACCGGATATCCGGTCGAGTGGTTTGTTTAATGTGGGAAGGTGAACCGGAAGGTCGTGTTTGGCTTGCCGCTGGCGTGTAAAAGAGTAGACTTTGGCTTACTTTTGACCTTCACTGGGCTCCATTTCCCATGTGGGGTTGACACTTGACAACTACTTTTGCCGTAATTCTCTGTATTAATTATTAAACTCTGCTTAACGTCTCTTCCTGGTCTTTGCCCCATTCAAATATAAACCATCTTTTAACATAAAATAATTGAGTAGGTCTTGCTTGTGATGGATCGGATCTTGCAACGGGTATTTTGTGAGAGGAAATGGGTATAGAGGATAAGGTGGGCACCCCCCATGTGCTTCTCCACTCACCCTTGATGGGTATTTTGTGAGAGAATATGATATCCGTCTTAAGCTTACGACGGATACCCCGTCTTAAATGAGAATTTGTGTAAATAATTACCATATACCTCAAAAACTATATATCATTCAGGTGTATTTTGAGTTTGACCTCAAAATATTATAAATCCAACATATAAATTTAAAAACTCCCAAAAAATACATGTAACTTGGTTGTTAAAAGGTTCTATGTAATATATTAAATGCGTATTTCTATTTTTTCTTACGTTACATAGAGATTGATTATTTTTACTTTATTATATGGAGTAAGGTATGTGTTTAACTGCGATTTGTTGTAAGGTGACGTGGTACAAGTATATAGGTCAATTTTCACAATAATGGCTCGCTTGGAATTGAGGTAATTATTACGGGGTAATAGAGTATAAATGAACTAGAAAATAGAGGAGAGTGATGGAGTTTGGAGATAGAAAGGAAAGATTATAGTGTAATAGTCCATCCATTAAGGGGTAAAAGTTCTCCACCTTCTCCCCTAAGTAATGCATTACCTCCATATGGAGGTAATAATTCCTCCATAACCTTCTCTTTCCACCCTTCACAACCACCACAAACCACCAATCTCCTTCCATTTCTTCTTGTTTTAGCTTCTATTACCCCCTAATAATTACCTTCATTTCAAGCGAGCCCTAAGTGTTGATGAATGTTGATTGAGGTAGGTGGACCCAGCTAATCCTTCAACTTGATTATGTTTAACACATAGTTTGTTGGTTGATTAGACAATTTAAAATGGTGTGGGGAATGCCTTAATTTATCACAAAATTTCATTTAACACAAAAATTATACATATCAAACTTAAACACACGTTAAATACATACTTTATTAAATAACCCCGCTTGTTGCCTATAGCATATCAAAAGTTTTGTATTATTATCACCATGTGGTGGTATTTAACCCCGTCTTAAGCAAGACTTAGTCTTTATTCACTAAGAGTATATATCTCCTTTTCGTTAGTTTCCCACTTCAATCTGTCTTGCTTGTTACCTCTCACAACCTCTTCCTCACTTGCCCCTTTCACTTGCTCTTCGTGAGAGGTACACCTGTCAAATTGTAACCCGAATTGGCTCGTTTTTCTAGGGTCAAGACCCCGATATATAATTTTGACTCGACGACTCGTTTGACCCAATCCCGAAATGACTCGTTATTTTAGGTTCAAAACCCAGCCCGAGTGGATCAACCTGTTAGATCAAAGGTAAATTCAAAAATGTATTAAAAATTAATATTTATATGTTATATTTGAAAATGGTTAACAAATTATTATTTTTAGTACTTAAAATTATAAATACAATTTAAAAATCAAATTTATATAACACTTATAATAATTAATGATAAAATAATTATTAAAATACTTTAATTTATTTTAATTATTGTGGCAATATAATTAATGTAAATATTAAATTTGACTAAAATATTGATTTTAAATATGTTGAGGTTTTTGAAAAATATTTATTTGATAAAAAAAATCGAAAAGAAAAGGCATTAGAGACTATTTTCTAACCCGTATTCTGACCCTAACCCGTATGACCTTACCTGTATTCTGACCTGGCCCGTATTCTAACCCGACTCGTATGGGCCAACCCGCTTAATAAGTCTAGTAAGAGGTCTTTTTTTAAAAAAAAAAAATATGTGTCTTCAATGAAAATTTATGTTCCTACTTTCTACCCTTGTTGTCCTCTTTAAAATTTACTTTGTATACTCCTCCGTCTAAGTCAATAGTTTACACTTACTTTATTTTTCCTTCACAAAATAAAGTAAGTGTAAACTTTTCACTAGGACGGATGAAGCAGTTTAATGTATCGTCTTTGCGTGTTAAAAGGATAACATTGGTGATTGATGAACAAAGTAATAATAAGTGATAACCGATGACGCAGAGAGTGTTTTGCTATAAAAAAAGTTTTTCCTTTTTAAAAAGAGTTCTTTTAATAAACTATTTCTTTAAATATTTGAGTGTTTATACAAATTTTTAAGAAAACCGTTTTTCAATATTTGATATGTAGTAGTAGATTCTTGTGAAAACGAAAGAAACATTAGAAATAGAAGTAGAAGCATCAATTTCTTACTATTTTGTGAGTAGTTATTATTATTATTTTTGGCCTTTTTTAAAAGTAGTTTTAAACTTCTGAAAAATATAATATTTAACCCAACTTTTATTTTTCCATTTACAAAAGTAAGCTTAAAGCCAGTGGTGGAGCTAGGGGGGCTAGCAGGGGCGATCGCCCCCCCTGAGTCCCTGACGGATGAGATTTTCGAAGTTTTTAGTCAAATTTTTCGATTTTTTTTCGAGTTTACCTTATGTTATTAGTCGTTCGCCCCCCCTAAAATTTTTCGCCCCCCCTAAGTTTAATTCCTGGCTCCGCCACTGCTTAAAGCCAAGTTTAATAGCCTAGTAGACGTGTTGTTTGGACGACAACTGAAAGAATATTGACAATAATGACAATAAATGAACAATGTTTAACATAAGTCTTGTAACTTAGTACATCATTACATATTTAACATATATAAGTCTTGTTAATTTGATTCGATAGAAGAATGTTTGGGATTTTGTACGTAAATAACCTTGTCTTCCTGACTTCCTGTGTCTTTGACATGATAACCTTTCTCAATATTTATTTTGTGAAAATTTGAGTAATTGGTTTAGAGCAACAATGACAATAAATGAAGAAGGCTCACACGTTAAAGACGGGCGTCGTTAAAACCGATAGCTAGCACAACAAATTAACAATTTATAATTACCTAACAAATACTAGAATAGACTTTAATTAAGGTAGTAAAGTGAAAGTAATGATCGAACCCAAGAGAAGGCAAAGGTAAAGCTAAGAAAGTCTACACTAAAGACTAATAACTAACTAAGAGTCTAATGACGCAATTAACAACACTAATTAAAATATTAACATATAATGAGTATTTAACAATGGTAAACAATATTTAACCTAAAACAAGAGAGGTTTGAGGTGAATAGTGACATGAAAGTATGAAAAGATGCAAACTTTACTAGTTTGACAAACACTTAATATGCAAGAAATTATCAATAAATTAGACAAATTGGTGCAACTCTACTATTCAAAGAACAATCCACCTAAGTTAATGCAAAAATACCAACCCCAATAATTATTGCCTAATGTACCCTTAATCCCACAATTAGTGACTAACATCTAAGTCAATGTATCATCACCTTCTCTACACAAGTTAACTAGTATCTAAGCCGATACTAGTGAAAAAGATAGAGACTTTAAGAACATTCAAAGCGTAGGATTAAGACCTTGAGGGAAAGATGAGAGAGAAACTCTCTCAAAAACCCTAGAAAAATGGGAACAAAACTGGATTTTTTCCTAGATCTTCTTCCTCGAGTTCTTCATTTCCCAATTTCTTTTGTCTTCATTCTCTCTAATCATTTTCTGGTTTTCTCCATCTTCAAGATTATGTAGATTTCTAGTCTGTTTTTTAGTCTTTTTATTGAAAAAATTTCAGTCTATTTTCTTGATTTTCATCTTCTTAAAAGACTAGACTTTAATTTGCTCTCCATTTAGCCTAGGAGAGCTTTTTCTAGTCATATGTCTTAGTTAATGAAGATTTAAATCAAGGTTTTAACAGCAATTTTTTTAAGAATTATCTTTAGAAATTGATTGCCCCAAATTGTTGATTTTTTCAGATTAGTAATTTTCCGTTATGATAATGTTTACTGTAGTCCTAAATCCTCAAGTAATACCAATCAGATCTGACCTTTTTCTTCCGGCGATTGGTGTGTCTTTGCTTCCTAATGTTATTTGTGTACAAGTTAGATTATTTCAAAGTTTATTTATTATCACTTTGTTTTTTTATTTCTTTTTGAGGTGTTATGGTGTCTTCTTTCTCGTGAAGAATCCGGTGCCTTTTTCCCTTTTATTGTCCGATTGCTTGTGGTAAATAGAAATTCTTTGAATTTCGTTTGCCGTTCTCATCCGCGAGGATGGTATAGGTTGATTTGATCAACCTAGTTTCCTTACCTTATAAAAAACGCGTAGGATTAAGATTAGGAACACCAAACACTAATCTAAGCCAATTAGTGAAAGAATGTCAAGCATTACCCACTCACAAGATGCAAAAACTAAAACGTTTAAGACAAGATGTAAGATTGCTACAATATATTGTATAAACTAAGTCATTCATACAACATAAGCATAAGATAAATGAATAAAACACAAAGATGGCCAACCTAAGTGATTAAACATTCAACAAATTCATAAAAACAAAGTAATACTACTAATAAGATAGATAGGGGTTGAATTCTTACAAATACAAAGGAAAGATTGAACCTTTAAGTAGAATTATACCAAATAGTTGCGTAGCCTTCCATTAGAGGTGGAAAGCTACAAGTTTTCTTAATACAATGCTCAAAATAATTCAAAGGGTTTGAAGAGGTTGCTGGCTTCATTTGGTGGGAGGTACCCTAAATGAGTGGTAAATGTTGGGTATTTATACCCTTGAAGTTCACACAAAAGTGAGCCTTTCAAATAATAAAAGAAAGCCAATTTTAGTCCGTTGAAACAGACCAAAATCACAAAAGTGTAATTAAAAAGCGGTATTAAGCATGTTGTTTACGATAAAATAAAGGTATGCAGCCAAGACAATTTGAGTATATAAGAGGCCTGAACCCAAAAAAGAATATAGCAGATTGGGCTATAAAAGAGTTGGGCTATGACGGAAATAGCGGAGAAAGGAGTCCTGAACTCCTGATCCGTAAGAAACTCAAAATAAAAATAAAAAAACCTTATTAGAGTATAAATACAAAAACCTCCGTCTTCTATTCCCTCACTTCCTCACCCTAATCTAATATTTGCCCGTCTCTCTCTCTCTCTCTCTCTCTCTCTCTCTCTCTATCCTTCCTTGGCTTGCTTCAGGTATGTATACAGTATATTCATCATCCTTGTTCCTACTTTCTTGTTACCTCAGCAATTAGATTTATGATATGATTTCCCTTTTCTATTTCTATGTATTGCCGATTCGGATTGCTTTGCTTAACTAGTCTACTTTTAAGTTTCAATTTTGGAAACAACCAACCCACTTTTATATTTCATCTTTTAATTACTTTTCGGTTTTATTCTCTGCAGTCCTTCATTCATTCATTCATTCATAACTCCCCATCTTTCTCAACATGTCGCGTTTTTGGGGGAATCAGGTTTCTTCCTTTATTTCTTCTACTCTTTCAATACTCTTTTGATGCAATCGAAATAAAAAGCGGAAGGGAAAAGGATAGAAAATGCGACTGTTCAATCAAAGATTGATAGGCCACCCAATTTAACTGAATTGCGGTGTAATTAACACCTGGATTCTATTAACCAAATGAGATAAATCTCATATATTCATTCATAAAATTGTTTGATAAAATGACATAGAAGGAAAGAGGTGCTTATATAATGACTAAGGGATGGGTGTAAGTACAATATAGAGTGAAAGTTACTAAACTACCCTCCCTAATATTTTTGGTGTGTATCAATACCCGCCTCTTGAAATGATCCTTGTCCTCAAGGATCTTGAACAATTGGTACTTGAAGCCATACACACCAATCAAAACAAAGGCAACCAGAGCCAAAGAGTGGTCGTAGCAGCATTGTAAATGAAATTCTTCATGCCTTTAATTGTAAGGATGAGAGAAGGAAAAATTCCATAAAAGGACATATCAATTATAACATAGCCCAAGCCATGATGAGCATCGATAGCATAAAACAGTTTCCGCAAATTTCCATCAGTGGGAGCACATTTAGGGAGGTTCACAGCTGCCACATCATCCATTCCACCCGGATCAAACACCCAAACGGTCACAGGAACAAAACTTTGTCCCTTACAAGAGTGGAATTTGGGTAGTAATTCCAATTGAGCCAGATTATATGTTGTGGTTGCTGTAGCTGCAGTGGCTTTGAAAAATTCGAACAACCAACTCTCAACCTGAGGAGGATTGTGTTTTAATCCACTCGACTTAAGAATAAAGGGGACAAGCACATTGGCAAGCCATTTGATAGCCACTTTCAGACTCTCATTAAACAGTTTGCAGGTTGATAACATCATATCTTTTACTCCAACACTATCTAGTAGCCCAAGTCCTGGTTCACCTACCTGGTAGCAAATGCCTTCTCTTGCTTGCAAGGATACATGATTGGCTCCTACTACAAATATTTCACCTACATGAAACATAGAACGCCGAACACTAGATAGCCTGGAATTAGGCCAATGTTCAGCCCACATAGCACATTGACAGTTTAAGCCTCCTGGATCAAAAACGTAAGTAAGGAGCACAATACTCTTGTATTTCCCATCCATATTAGACCGTAATACTTGATGGTTTAGCAATTCCAAAGTACATTCCTTACTAGCATCTTCCTCACCCCAAAAATCATCCTTATCCTCAAGGGTGTAGGTGAAAACCGAGACTGAAGTATCACTTCCTAGGATCCCAGGGTCAAATAGTATGTATTGAGCCCACATCCTCATAGTACTCGTATAATCTCCAAGGTCATAACTTAAAATAGAGCATGTTATGTCATAGAAAAGTAGCTCAAGTCCATATGATAAGTGATGCATAATCTTTAAAACATTGGTTTCTATGTCAATGTAGTGGACAATCATCAAATCAGTATTCTTACTTCTACTATAGCCTGAAGTGAAGGTCCTTAGGTGGATACTGACCATATCAGTATGAGCATAATTGGTAAGTGCAATGATCCTGACAATTTTGTGTTTAATTGCCCTAGAGAGTAGGAAATTGACAAAATTATGAGAAGAAGGGGGTTGAAATGTGTTCACTAGGCCGTCCATCCAAGGCAATACGTCTAATTCAACCTCCAATTTCCCCCAACTATGTACCTCATTATAGTGCAAATTTGCTCTCTCTTCCATTATTAACTCAAAAACCATTGAGTAGGGGAAGAATCCATAATTGCTAACCCATTGTAACAAAACACCAGGGTCAAAAACAAACTGATAGAAACAAATTGGTTCAGATATCATACCCCATACAAAATCATCATAATCGATACTCAGGGTACCCTTATATAAAACACCAATTTCTATCTCAGCAAAAGAAAGAGAAGGCTTGATTGTAACCTGAAGATAAGGATATTCCAAGTATGAATTACCATTATAGAACTCGCTGTACTCGTTAGGCGTTTGGTCCAAAGGCGGACAACTCCAGGAGATCAAACTATGAAGTATAGAGAAACGCTCTCGATTAGCATTTATGACGACCAAATCCTTGAAATAAGAGGCATTTAATGCATTCAGGGGTGGAAATAGTTGTTGCTTGTGAGTGAAATGGTCATCCTGGATTGGAGAATTGTCATTGTTGATCACCGCTGCTTGAGAAATGGTCTGGCTCGCATTAGCTTGTTCGGTTTGTTCAGGCTTTGTATTGAACATTAGGTGAGTGCCTGCCATATCTTCATTTTTTTCATGGGTAGATTTTGCCGCGTTAGCCATTTCTAAAATGAAGTCTGGTATAGGCGTTTTATGAAACAGCTCATGGGCAGTTCGCACATAATCTGGCACCACACCGTCAACATATGGCTTAGGAACGCCATTTAGACCAGGCTGGAGTTCATCAACGTCACCAATCACTGCTACTTGATCATTGTTTGAGCTTAAAATTGGTTCAGGAATTTTCTCAAACACCTGGTGGGCATCAGAAACTGTTGTACCTCCATTCAATACACATGAGTTTGGTTCAGGCATTTCCTCGAACACCTTCTTTGCGCCATTAACAAGTGCTTCACCCTCATCTTGTAATTGATCCATTGCCACATGCTTTAATCCTTCCTTCGAAACACTAACGAAAGCAAACCCCTCATTATCTTCACCGAAGGTAAACATACAGTTGTTATTAGGTGCATAATCACATTCATGATCGACTGACCAGTTCTCATCACACCACAAGCAAAGATTGGCGTCCCGTCTTGCATTCATGGCGTTTAAGGTGGTGAGGTGATATGAGTTGATGATACCACTGTGTTGTGCATCGGAAATCTGCTCTTCAATAGAAACATCGTGGCGCAAATTCCGACAGAAGGCTTCTATTCTTCTCATACTTTTTTTTTTTTTTTTTTTTCCAAAATTAATCCACAAGTCGGGAGGAAAGTAAGCTCTGATAACCAAATGATGCAATCGAAATAAAAAGCGGAAGGGAAAAGGATAGAAAATGCGACTGTTCAATCAAAGATTGATAGGCCACCCAATTTAACTGAATTGCGGTGTAATTAACACCTGGATTCTATTAACCAAATGAGATAAATCTCATATATTCATTCATAAAATTGTTTGATAAAATGACATAGAAGGAAAGAGGTGCTTATATAATGACTAAGGGATGGGTGTAAGTACAATATAGAGTGAAAGTTACTAAACTACCCTCCCTAATATTTTTGGTGTGTATCATCTTTTTACTTTTATCATACTCTTATTCTCCTACTTACTTACTTAACTTTCCTCGTCTATAGGGTGGTAGTGACACCGAGGACTCCCAGTCCAGTGATTATGCGTCCGAGGAAGAAATTGAAGTTCCTCGTGGTGATGCACCCGCCGTTGATGCTTCTGGTAGCAAGTACTTGCGCGAGAATGACAGTGACAGTGATGCCTCTGATGACCACAGGCGTGTCGTTGTTTCTGCCAAGGACAAGCGTTTTCAAGAGTTGTCTGCTACTGTCGACCAGATGAAGAATGCTATGAAAATTAACGACTGGGTCACTCTCCAGGAGTGCTTTGATAAAATTAACAAACACCTTGAAAAGGTCATGCGTCTTGCCGAGACTGCTAAGGTCCCCACTATTTATATCAAGGCCATGGTTATGTTGGAGGATTATCTTGCTCAGACTCTCTCCAACAAAGAGGCTAAGAAAAAGATGAGTCCCAGTAATGCTAAGGCCTTGAATAAGATGAAGCAGAACCTCAAGAAAAATAATAAGCTCTTTGAAGACCAGATTAATAAGTATAGGGAGAATCCTGAGGTTGAGGATCAACTTGTCTCTGATGAGGAGGATGAGGACGACCAACAGGAAGAGGGTGACGATGACCTTTCAGATACAAAGTCCCATATCCAGGTTTCCGACTCTGAAATTGATGATGCCCGTGGGGATGACAATGATGTAGGGGGTGATGATTGGCAAAAGCAGCTCGGAAAGAAAGATAAGCTTATGGAGAAGCAGTTCATGAAAGACCCTAGTGAGATTACTTATGATATAGTCAACAAAAAAGTCAAGGAAATTATTGCAGCGCGTGGTAGGAAGGGAACTGGAAGAGTTGAGCTTGTGGAGCAGCTCACCTTCTTGACTAAGGTTGCAAAGACACCTGCTCAGAAGCTTGAGATCTTTTTTAGTGTTGTGTCTGCTCAGTTTGACATCAACCCTAGTCTCAGTGGACACATGCCGATAAATGTGTGGAAGAAATCTGTGCACAACATGCTTGTTATTCTTGACATTCTATCTCAGTACACTAATATTTTGGTTGATGATACTGTGGAGCCCGAGGAGAACGAAACTCAAAAGGGTGACGACTATAAGGGGACAATTCGGGTTTGGGGAAACTTGGTAGCTTTCCTCGAGAGACTGGATGCTGAGTTTTTCAAGAGCTTACAGTGTATAGATCCACATACACGCGACTATGTTGAAAGGCTTAGGGACGAGCCTATGTTTTTGGCACTGGCACAAAATGTGCAGGAGTATTCCGAGAGAAGTGGAAATCTCAAAGCAGCTGCAAAAGTTGCCCTGAAACGTGTTGAATTTGTGTATTATAAGCCTCAAGGTGTCTATGATGCTATGAGGAAATTAGCTGACCAATCTGAGGAGGAGAGTAATGAAGAAGGTGCTGATGATTTTAAGGGACCCCCTTCCTTTGTGGCAACTCCTGAGCTTGTGCCACGCAAACCAACATTTCCAGAGAGCAGCAGGGCCTTGATGGACAGCTTAGTCTCTCTAATCTATCAATCTGGAGATGAGCGTACGAAGGCGCGGGCTATGCTTTGTGATATATACAACCATGCACTCATGGATGAATTCTCGATTGCCCGGGATTTGCTTCTGATGAGCCATCTTCAAGATACAGTTCAGCAGCTGGATATTTCCACCCAGATATTGTTCAACAGAGCTATGGCTCAGCTTGGTCTCTGTGCGTTCAGGGCTGGGTTAATATCTGAAGCACATAGTTGCTTATCCGAACTGTATTCCGCTGGGAGAGTCAGAGAGTTACTTGCTCAAGGAGTTTCTCAAAGCCGTTATCATGATAAGACTCCTGAACAGGTATAACCTTTTTTGGTCTTTACGACTGTTTTTAGTCCTACTAATACTACTACTACTACAACTCATTGACCATCAACTGTTTTTAGTCCCATGTCGCCTTTCATTTGTTGATCGCTTGATTTCTGTTTCAGTTTATTTTTTTCTTTGTAACTATCTTACTATACACCTTTTTTGTTCTCTTTCTTCGCTTTTAACAATGCTGTTTGAAATGTTGGACTATGATTCCTCTTTGTTGTAATGTTCTCTCTGAGTTCTGTGATTAAAAAGTAGGTAATGCCGTAATGGTCTGTGTTTGTCTTGGGATATTCGTCTTCCTGCCCCATCCCTTTCATGTCCCTCTTGTATTCTCTTTAGTCTCTTAATCACCTTTTGTCATTAAATTTTCTTGTGTTATAATAATACACTTTGTGTGGAGTTAGTTAGAGACTGGGTCCCTTTTGTATACATCCAATGTTACCTTCCATTTGCTGCGTCCGTGCTAAACACGCACACACACACACACACACACACACACACACACACACACACACACACACACACACACACACACACACTGAGCTTTGATTAATGCTTCTAACTGTTGGGATGTTCTGGAAGTGATATATGGAATACTACCTTATTTGACTTTGCACAGATATGAAGGCCAGACTTTTTTACTTGCCTCTCTTTTTGTGCCATTTGCCGTGTCCATGTACTCATTTTCTTGCCGTCAACTTTATCCAGGAAAGGCTTGAAAGAAGACGTCAAATGCCATACCACATGCACATCAACCTTGAGCTGTTGGAGGCAGTTCATTTGACTTGCGCAATGCTACTTGAGGTCCCCTACATGGCCTCCAATATCTTTGATGTGAAGCGCAGAATCATCAGCAAGACGTTCCGTAGACTGCTTGAAACTAGTGAGAAACAAACTTTGACTGGCCCACCTGAGAATGTTCGGGATCACGTCATGGCAGCTACTCGAGCCCTCACTCTTGGAGACTTCCAGAAAGCTTATGATGTCATCACATCCCTGGACGTATGGAAGCTTCTAAGAAACCGTGAGGATGTGCTAGAAATGCTGAATTCTAAGATCAAAGAGGAGGCCCTTAGAACCTACCTATTCAAGTATGCTGCATCTTACACTTCTCTAGGCTTAGACCAGCTTGCTAAGATGTTCGACCTATCTGAGACTCAGACTCACTGTATTGTGAGCAAGATGATGGTCAATGAGGAGCTTCATGCTACTTGGGACCAGCCGACGTGTTGTATCATCTTCCATGAAGTCGAGCACTCAAGGCTTCAGGCTTTGGCTTTCCAGTTGACCGAGAAACTCTCGGTCCTTGCTGAAAATAACGAGCGGGCCATGGAGGCCAAGCTAGGTGGCGGTTCATTAGATGGGCTGCCTTTGAGGAGACGGGATGGGCCCGACTATGCCGCTGTAGCAGCAGGTGGTGGCGGCAACAGGTGGCAGGACAATCAGTCGTACTCTCAAGGGAGACAAGGCGGCCGGTCAGGATACGGGGGGAAGCCATTCACTCCTGGACAGTTCTCTTCTGGTGGGTATTCAAGGGATCGGGGTAATCAGTCTAGGGGAAGCGGCACTTATGGTAGATCGCAGCGAGGGCAAATGGATTCATCGGCCCGTATGGTCAGCCTCAATCGCGGAGCCCGCTAATTATTTAATTGAGTGACAAGAAAAGTTTTGCCTAAAGGGTGACGCATTTGAAGCCATTTTGTTTTGAGTCTGTTTTACTGGAATATTTTTCTGTTGTAGTGAAACCTGGTATTTTTCTTTATATTGGTTAAAAGTTTAATCTTTGTTGTACGGTCATAAGATGTTTTCAAGGTTATTTGTTGAAGAGATTGAAGCAGGAGGTATTGCTTTTGATCAGACCAGGCAATAATGGTAGCTTTATTTCCTTTATTTTAGAAGATGTTTGATCAACATTCAACACAAGTAGTATTTACAGAAAAGCAGACATAAATAAAATCAATACAAGTATTGCATCCATTCATTATGTGATTATGATTATATGGTTGGCATGAAATGAGTTGGTGTTGGTCTCACATGTATTATCCAGCTATCCAACTGTCTAATTCTATTTCCTGCTAACAAATGCAGCACTTTATTTGTTGACAGCAACTGATGACACAAAAACAAAGTGGTTCACGTGTATATGCATAATGCATGCACCTTTGTGTTCGTTCATATAAGCTCTCCATATTGGTATTATTATTATCCATATAACTCATACTTCAACTTATCATAAACTCGTCTGTGTTTATTGATACAGAAAGACGCAATTTAGAGTCTGTGATATTAATCATCTCAATGTCAAGAGCTCTTAAAACACCGGGGTAATGCTGTTATTGTCGTCACTCGGTAGTTCTCTGTGTCTGTTGGGCCTGCACAAATGGACACAACGGGGGTTTGCACATGTGAATATATCTTAAAGGTATTTGTCATTTACGAAGCCTAATATTGTTGGTGTTACATATTCACATGCACCCTATTTCGCAAAACTACAATTCCTAAATCAATTTTGTTGTTACATTATTTAACCAAAGCCAGACCTTCACTTGTTAACGTGTCACTCTTTCATCCTCTTAAATCTCGTCTTACATGCGACAATGTGAGGACCTGATTCTTTTTGGCCTATGATATATTATTGAGCTTTTTCTTTTCTATTTCATGTCGATTTGTTGATATCATTATATTACGAGTAATATCGTCAACTTATAGACTAGTCAAAGGACAATTCCTAAGTGCTCTTTCCCTCTATGTTATAGGAATGGAACCTCTAGGCTAGGTAGCACGGACACTTCTCCTAACCAGCCGTCCCGTGTCGGACACTGTGTCGGACACACGGACACACGGACACCTATAAACAAGGAATGTGAGATTGAAAGACTAGAAAATGTTGATTAGAAGATGAGTTTAGGTGGGAAAATGGATTAAAAGATGAGTTTGGGTGGGAAATGCAAATAAATTATAGTTAAAGTCAAGTATTACACTCAATTATTTATATTTAATATCAAATACTAATACAAAAATAAAATTATATGTTATTTATAACTATAAAATATATATTTTATTAAATTTAAATGCCGTGTCCCGTGTCCTAAATTTCACGAGATGCCGTATCACGTATCCGTGTCGTGTCCGTGTCCGTGTCCGTGTCCGTTTTGGTGCTACCTAGCCTCTAGGTAGTAGAGACTGGACACACATGATAACTCCTTCCATACATGTTGCAAGTTAAATGATACCTATATGAATGGTTTACAATCTAAGTTGTCAATTAAATGCGTAAAATGATACTTTATCCATCCCGGTTAATTGTTGTCCTATTTCTTTTTAGAGTGTCTCAGTAAATTGTTGTTATTTCGATATTAGAAAGCACTAATATGAGTAATTTGATCACTCAATGAGACTATTGTCCACTTGTCATCCACTAAGTGGAATCACAAATAGTCCCCTACCCCTTCTTTGGCCTTTGTGCCAAAATGGAAAGACAACAATTCACCGAGACAGAGGGAGTACGTCATATTGTTTGACTTTAATGATAATCAATATAACTTAAAATCTTTTTATTATTTAAATATACATGTGAACTATTTGTGGTTTTTGTTGTCATTATTCATAAGAAATATAGTTTATATGTAGAGTTGGTCAGGGGTGCGGGTCAGCCCGGCCCATACTGGCCCGACCCGCTCCACCGGACCTCATTCCCTCTGGCCCGCTTAACTCACGTCCCCAAGCCAGGCTGGCCCGAGCTCCCTTCTCCCTAGCCCACAACCCAGCTTGCCCAGCCCATACTGGCCAGCGCCTCTTTATGCTCGCTTTTCCTAAGCGGGCCGGTTCATGGGCACCAATTCCCCAGTCCGACTCGCCCCAACCCGTAACCCTCCACCATGCAGTGTGGGCTCTGGCTCGGGTGTCAAGGTCTAGTTATATGTATATCAGAAAATGAGATAACACGGGTGACGTATTGTGAGAAATTAACGAGAGGAATACGTACTATTGATCAACCTTGTCGTAATAGACTTGTAGGAGTAGAGGTGGCCACGAGTCGAACCCGAATTCAAGTTTAGGCGGCTTGGGCTGGGATCTAAGGATCAACCCTAAACAAGGTCCTGAAGGAGTCAACGGGGAGGGTGAGGGAGGGCAAAGGCAGGCTAAGTTGAGGCCGACCTGACCCACTAGAATGGGCAGCTCTATGCAACAAATGGATGGAAGTAAAAGAAGTCATAACTGAAGTGGTCCTAGCTTTGAGCAAGAACATGTATGTGTGTATTGTGTTGCTAACAATCTAACATAGTGAAAAAGTATGATATCAACTGTCTATAAATACCTTCCAACGGTATATCAATAAACAAACTTGACCACTCTCAAGTCTCAACTCTCAACTGTTCTTCTCACATTCACCTTTTTCATTTAACACTTCCACAAAGAGAACTAATTAATGGCTTTGAAGCTCTTAGTTATCTTCATGTGCATACTCCTACATTTTTCAATTGTTGACAATCATGTAAGTAGCGCTCTTAATATCTTTTTACAACCTTATTAATTTCCTTCACATAATCAACACAACACTAGCAATAATATTATTAATTTAGAAATGGACATTGTGTTTAATTTGATTATTGACAACGGTTTTATATTTTCTATTGATGAATTGAAGAAACCCAAAATTGTTCAAGTTCCAAGCCCGAGTCCACAACCCTCGACGAATATCCCCTCGGTATGATTCATGCTCATATACTTTGATAGATGATACATTACTTATTAATCGCACATAAATATATATGATTGAATTTAATATAACATTCAATGATATAGAACAAAATGTGCAAGCATGATAGAATTACATGCATAAACTTTCAAATAAAAAATATAACTAACTTGGAGGTTGTTGTGAAATGCCAGTATGGGTATACTCCTGGAAGTCTGAAGCCACAAGGTACAACTTCTTTAGCTTAATCTTACTATAATTAATTTGTAATATGCCTTTGCCTTTAATATTTAAGCCTACTAGTATATCATCATCGTAAATCGTTGGTAATGACACACACAAACACAAACGCGTGGATGAATAATGTCATAATCGTACTCTGTGTCTATCTATCTTAGTTGTTAATCATAACATCTGTTAAGTACATTGATTACTAAAGAAAGATGATGATGGATGTATAATTTGAGCGCGCAGAGTGTGGAGAACGCTGTACAATGAGGTGCTCAAAGACACAATACAAGAAGCCATGCTTGTTCTTTTGTAACAAATGTTGCGCTACGTGCTTATGCGTCCCACCCGGTACCTACGGCAACAAGGAATTTTGCCCTTGCTATAATAATTGGAAGACTAAGAGGGGCGGCCCTAAATGCCCTTAAATAACCTCCAATACCCTGTTTATCTATCATGTATTCATGTGTGCAATTTGTTCTTTTAACTATCTATTCCTTAATCCTTCATTATGTAAGCTGGCCAATGGTGTATATATTGTCGTTATTAATGTACTACCTTCATATTAACGTTTTTTCTTTCTTTTAAATTGAGGTTCAAAATCAAAGAAATAAACGGTGGTGTTTCAAAGAAATTACCTAAAATGGCGAGTCAAATATGCTAGAAACCTCTTGACCATAATCTTGTTGCCCCTCCCTTGATAATATAGTATAGTATCTAGTTCCGGCGTGCTCTTTATCATAAACATATTATCCTCAAGCAGTCATGCCGCATTCAATAACCACATTAACTTATTTATCGTGATTGTTAAGACTAATTTGTATTTATTATGGTAAAAATTATTAAGAACTATTCCTAGATATATAGTTACGACACTCGTATTGTTTCCCTCAATGTAGATGTGGTATGCTCTATTATATCCGAATTTCGAAAGATCAAAAGAGCGGAAATTGATTAAATATTGTTGATAATTGGAATTAATTTGTCAACGATTCTAAAAATAAGTTGGATGTTTAGGAAGATGCGAACAACATTAGTTGGTTTTATAGATTGTCCGGCCCAACTTGATTGGTGATTACATGGAGACTTTGGGCCTAAAATTCCCATAATTTTGTGCATTTTGATTTTTGACATATTGCTCCTAGAACAGTCTTGATTAGTGAGAAATGTAGACACCATTCTTTGCTATCCTGTGATTAGTCTGACTGTGTTGAACGTCAGATTCTATAATACAAACAAATACTACTTGTGTATTATCTTGTTTCTTAATACTCCTTCATCTTTCCTGTTGATGCACGCATAATCATTTATTTTTGTTTGACTAACTATTACGGAGTAGTACATTATTTTTCCACTTTTATTTTGATTCAACTCCTTATTATCATATCATAGACGCCTCTTTCTTGTTTTCCTGCTAATAAGTCCTGGTTTGATCTTCTCACTTTCTTCACTTATTCGTTAATAATATACTTAATTTAACATTTGTTGTTTCTTGTATCATTAGTTGTTGATTTATAGTATTCATGTTGATATGATTAAGAGACAAGTAGAAACATAAATAGACATGGATGATACAAGTAATGAAGCATATATTGACTCATTCTTGATTGGACCCACTTCAATTGTGGGTCGAACTATTGCCTTTAAAATACTCTTGTGCAAATCAATGGCACATTTTAGACACCAATTGCTTGCTGCCTTCATTCGGCTTATTAAAAGCTATGTTGCACCTGTTTTGTCATGGTTCGATCCTCGACATCCTCAGGGGATTTTGGCAATCGTCACTTTAATAGCTTTTCTATTGAATCGATACACCGATGTCAAAAGGAGAGCACAGGTTGCTTACAGGAGGAAGCTTTGGCGAAATATGATGAACGTATCACCAACTTATGAGAAATGGGCTTATGCCGCCAATAAGTTGGACAAGGAAACTCCCATCATCAACGAAGCCATGTTCTATGACGAGGAGCTTGTCAAGAACAAGCTCCAAGAGCTATGGCAGCGTCGCCAGGATGCCTCTCTAAGGGACATTATGTTTTGTATGAGAGCCGATCTTATTAGAAATCTCGGTAATATGTGTAACCCTCAGCTTCATAAGGGAAGACTTCAAGTGCCTAGGCTTATAAGGGACTACATTAATGAAGTTACTACTCAGTTAAAATTGGTTTGTGACTCCGACTCACAACAACTCACTTTAGAAGAAAAACTCGCGTTTATGCATGAGATTAGGCATTCTTTTGGCAGGACCGCTTTGCTTTTGAGTGGGGGCGCTTCTCTTGGCACTTTTCATGTCGGTGTTATTAAGACATTGGTGGAACATAAGCTTTTGCCCAGAATCATTGCTGGATCCAGTGTAGGATCCATCATGTGTGCCATTGTCGCAACCAGGTCATGGCCGGAGCTTCAAAGTTTCTTTGAGCATACATGGCATTCTTTGAAATTTTTCGATCAAATGGGTGGAATCCTTGCAATAATCAAGAGAGTCACAACACATGGAGCTGTTCATGAGATTAGGCAGTTGCAAGTAATGCTTCGGGACCTTACTAGTAATATGACTTTTCAGGAAGCTTATGATATGACCGGAAGGATTCTTGGTATAACAGTGTCTTCTCCGCGAAAACATGAACCACCCCGTTGCCTTAACTATCTCACCTCCCCCCATGTTGTTATATGGAGTGCAGTGACCGCATCCTGTGCATTTCCGGGGCTCTTTGAGGCCCAGGAGCTGATGGCTAAGGACAGGTTTGGTGAGCTTGTACCTTACCACCCACCTTTTCATCTTGGACCGGAAGAGGGTACAATCCCGGCCCGTAGATGGAGAGATGGTAGCTTGGAGAGTGATCTACCCATGGCTCAATTGAAGGAGTTGTTCAATGTTAACCATTTCATTGTTAGTCAAGCAAATCCACATATTGCTCCGCTTCTGAGGTTGAAGGAGTTTGTGAGATCTTATGGAGGCAACTTTGCTGCTAAGGTACGGAGTAATATAATTTCAATCTAAAACCCCCATCTGCATTTGATCTATATAGCTAGTATTTTGTAAGACGGTCTCACATGTCAGACCAGCTCATACACTTCCCTTTTCTCATTTTCGTTATGTGCTGAATGCTTGTAGCTTGCTCAACTGGCGGAGATGGAAGTGAAACACAGATGCAACCAGATACTGGAACTGGGTTTTCCATTGGGTGAAATTGCTAAATTATTTGCTCAGGCTTGGGAAGGTGATGTCACTGTTGTCATGCCTGCCACTCTTGCTCAGGTATGTTTTGATCTTAATTCTCGGCTTCGCATGACGCCTTCTTTCAATTGCTTGGTTCAAACTAAAACCCTCTTAACGTGTACAGTGTGGCCGAGCTTGGTTCCTGAATTCTCTGCTAATTTTGTTACATCATCCTCTATAGTTTTATTTGGTGTTTCGTATGAAATTTGGATTCATGGATTTTGTTGGGTTCAGTGGATAATTTATGTTGGCGCTTCAAACCCAAGTCCTGAATACTGAATACCTTTGCTCAGTGCCAGATGACGTGCATATCATGAAACATAGATCTTGTATTAGTTTGTGCATCTGTGTGGATAATTGCAATGCCTGAAGCATGCCAATTAACCATTCTGTATATATAAACAAGAATTAATTGAGATTGTGATATGATGCAAAATTGGCAACTGATATGTTTGATTGGCGAGGCAGTATTCAAAAATGATCCAGAATCCATCATATGCGGAGCTCCAAAAGGCGGCAAATCAGGGGAGAAGATGCACTTGGGAGAAGCTTTCAGCCATAAAGTCCAATTGTGGCATTGAGCTTGCTTTAGATGAGTGCGTCACAAATCTCAACCACATGCGCCGACTGAAACGCAGTGCTCAGAGAGCCCAAAACCCGTCCTCCACTGTTAGAAAATTCAGTGCTTCTAGAAGGATTCCCTCATGGATTTCTATTGCTCGGGAGAACTCAACAGGATCTCTAGAAGATGAGGTTCTCGCTGACGTATCTGCCTTTCAACATGATAGTGGTACTAGCACAACAGCTGGAACATCTAGACAGCATCGTAGGACTGGCAGAAATTACACGCAGGATTTGAGTGACAGTGATTCTGACAGTGCAGATTTGCACAGTTGGACGAGATCAGGTGGGCCTCTCATGAGGAGCATTTCTGCTGAAGAATTTGTAAAGTTGGTTCAGAAACATGACTCAGCGTCGAGAGACGGGAACTTCAAGAAGAATTTGTGTGATCAGAGAGATACAGGAAGCCGGGCTAGCATTACAGTGAGTGAAGGAGATTTGTTGCAGACAGAGAGAATTGGGAATGAAATAGTGCTTAATATTGTCAAGATGGAAGAGTTTACAGTTTCAGGCCAGCAGACCGATACGGGGAGTTACAGTGGCATGCCCAACCCGGGCCCCGAGAGCGTGCAACTGGAATGCCTTGAACAAGAAATGGATGTTAGCTCAGAATCGGAATGTGATGATAATGAAAAGCACATTAGAGAAGTAGAGGCTGTGTCTCAAACAACTGTTAAGTAAACTTTGTACAGTCGACCATGGAAATGACACCATTACTATTAAGAATACAAGCTAAGCTCGACTTCTACCTCTATGCTGCAGCTCGTTTCTTATTCTACTGATGATATAGTTTGTATAATTGTTTATCCTTCTTACGGTGTAATTAGTTCACATATATTATCTGTCTAGCTGTTATATAAAGTTTGTGTGACTTCTAGTGCAAGTCGGATGCTGTTGATTCCTGTGTAAATACCCCGCTCCTGTATTTGTTTTATTCATTCTATATACTCAAAGGAATTTTACGAGGCTTGTACTCATAACACAATTCTTTGAGAGATGGACATGCCTTGAGTAGTTTTTTTAGAGACTCAGAAACTCAGACAGAAAGAACAAAGGTGTAACTTCTTTAGATTAGGAAGATTGATTGGGTCCCCCATGGTCACGCAACTGCAACTGAAATGGTGAGTCTACCTCGATTGATACCAACGATTGTGTTGTGCAAATAAAACTTGGCAATGTACATATAGATAGAACCATACGATCATGTCGTATATCATACCCTGGCGCGGGCTGCAATAGCCAATATTTTGTATTTTTGACGGAGAATAGCCAATATTTGTTGCCTTCAGACACTGCGATAATAACACATACGCAAATAACTTGAATATAAAACGACTCAATCAAAATCGATCCAAACCAAGTATTTATAAACTTACATAACCCAGTTCAAGCTAATCCGCCTCGTACACGACACGATCGACCGGTTTGTCATGTACACAGTGTTCTTTCCAACTCAACTTTGTTTAGTTTAGTTTAGTTCAACTGAGTTTAGTGGTGCTCATCTCTACTCAGTTTAACTTTGTTATTTAGTACTATTTAGTTCAATTAAGCTTAGAACTCAAATCTATCCAGTTTGATTCTTGTGAATCCCGCTCAACTCTATTTTGGCTAAAAATAAAGAAAGAAAGTTTAGAAATCTACTCCCTCCTAGTCGGTCATTTCTTCCCTCTTTCCTTATTGGGTAAGTCGGGTTTTCTTCCCTCTTTCCCTTTTTGTATGTGGGGTTCTGTGTTTTGTGTGGTCTAAATTCATTTGTATGTAGGGTAGTGTGTTTTGTGTGGTCCAAATTCATTTCCTTAATTTTTGTGTAAAAGGAAAAGGGAAAGAAATGAGTGACTAGGAGGGAGTATTATATTTGCTTAAATCTCAAATTGAATTAACTTCATTCCAAAATATACCAATCAAACATTGTGATAAAAGAAAAGACTCTTGGTTTGTTTCTGAAAACTCTGATTCTACCAACATAATCATCCATTACACCAATTGCAATCTCCATATCTTCCAACATTATCTCATTCATTCATGCCTGCTCTCGCTTTATTCATCTTCCATTCATCTTTAGATCACCTTTTCTTTATTCCAATCACTTAAAGACTTGCTCTTTTTCCACCCTTTCTTCTTCTTCATTCTTCACCTCTTGCAATAACATTCAAACCCTTCAACTCATACATTCCCAACTCATTGTTTCATCTCACTTTCAATGCTCTTCATATGTCGCCCAACTTGTTCATTTATATGCTAAATTCGGCGACTTTTACACTTGTTTGTCTCTTTTAGATTATTTCCAAGAACCCAATGCTAAACTTTGGAACTTGATGATGCAATCATCTCTTCATTTGGGTAATTCTGAGATGGGCATTTTAATTTATAAGAGAATGAGACAATTGAGTGTTCAACATGATACTTATACTCTTCCTGTAATTAACCAATTGTATTTCATGTTTGGCTCTGATTTCAGATGTGGGAACATGCTGCATTCTCTTGGAATTCGAATGGGTTTTAGCTTTGATGTCTACTTTTGCAATACCATGATTGAGTTTTATGTCAAATGTGGTTATGTTACCTTAGCCCGCAACCTGTTTGATGAAATGTCGCTTAGAGATCATGTGTCTTGGACTTCCATGATTGCGGGATATGTTGGTCAAGGGAACTCAATGCCAGCGTTTCATTTATTTTATGACATGAGACGGGAAGTAGAACCCAATTTTGTAACCGTTATCACGATTTTACAAGCCTCTTCTAGTTGTGGAGATGTGTTTCTAGGGAGGCAATTTCATGGGTATGTACTACAAAAAGGGTTGCTCATAGACAAGTCTGTCAGAAATTCACTCTTGCGTATGTATACTTGTAAGGGTAGCTGTTTCGACGTTGAAACTCTTTTCTCAGAGTTCAGTACTGATGTTGTAACATGGAATACCTTGCTTTCATTTTACATCTCAGCAGGAACTATAAATCGGGTTGTCCAAACTTTCAATGCTATGCTTAGGGAAGTCAGACCTACTGTGGAAAGTTTAACGTTGATAGTATCTGCATTGTCAAAGTCTGGAAATTTGTCTCAGGGTCAACAGTTGCATTGCTTTGCCTTAAAGACTAGCCTGTTTGACCCCATCTTTTTTACATGTTTAATGGATTTATACTCCAAATGTAGCGATTTGGATGCTTGTTTTAGATTGTTCAATCAAGTTCCTTTTAGAAACAGAAATATCATAACTTGGAGCACTTTGATGTCCGCTTTCACCGAAAATGGACAGTATGACAAAACCCTTGAGCTGTTCAAGCAACTGCGATCCTCTGGAATTGAAATGACAGCTGAGATCATGACATGTCTTCTTGATGTTTGCACTGTTACCGGAGCTTTACATATGGGAAAACAAGTTCACGGATACTGCATCAGAAATTTGTTGTTTAACTTGTCGGTAAATAATTCAGTCTTGGAGACCTCTATCCTCAATATGTATATTAAATGTGGAAATATTTCGTCTGCTAGACAGACTTTTGCTATAATGGCTGCAAAAGATGTTGTATCATGGACATCAATGATTGAGGGATTGGGAACTTACGGGCTTGGTTATGAAGCCTTGGCTCATTTTGACGAGATGATGAAGGAGGGCATTGACCCAAATTCCGTCACATTCTTGAGTATTCTATCCGCTTGTAGCCATAGCGGCCTAACAAACGAAGGATGCAATCTGTTGTATGCGATGAAATGGGAATTTCGATTGGAACCAGAGTTAAACCATTATACCTGCATTGTCGATCTATTGGGACGATCAGGAAAGCTCAAGGATGCTCTTGCAGTGATAGTGAAAATGGTGCCCTACCCCGATAGTAGAATATGGGGAGCTCTCCTTTCAGCTTGCAGAGTGTATATGGATCGAAAGATAGGGGAGTTTGCTGCAAAGCGACTATTGGAGTTGGAACCGGAAAATGTGGGATATCATATTGTATTAAGTAATATGCAGGCGAGTGCAGAGCAGTGGAGTAATGTCCAACGATTGAGGAAAACAGTTACTGAGCTAAATTCAGTAAAGCTACCTGGATGGAGTTGCCTAGATGTCAGGTGATATATCTCTACTCAGTTCTCACTCTCATATCTAATACGGAGTACTTATAGTAATTTCATCTTCTATAATTCTTGGGTAGGCAAATAGTAACAGTTACTTGGAGGCCGATTTCTCATTTGGTAGGCGTCTCATGACGTAGTGTGGTGTAAAGAGTTATTCATTCGTAACCCCGAATGTTGTCTGTTAGTTAACCTTGTTAACGCACTATTTTGCACCCCTTCTACCACCGGCACAATTAGGGCTATTAGGCCCTTTTCCTTGCTACTTATTTCCGCTTAATTTAACTTAATTTATTTTTGCTAAACTTTTCTAAACTTAACTTATATTCCGTATGGGTTAAACTTAACTTATTTTTGTTTATACTAGTATTGGTGCCGGCTCCGCCCGGGCTACCTATATTTATTATCATTAAAATTTATTTTAATAAAATATATTTTAAAGTTGTATAACTCATAAACTTATCATCAATATATTTTCTTATGACATATCTTAAAAGTACGATAAAATAAATTATTAGACAATTCATTACTCCCACTATTAATATTTTGCTTTAATCAATTGGTCGGCTAATTGTTATATATACATTTTATATTGTTAGTTTTGTTTCTTTTATTACATTCGTTATTACTATTGTTACTTTCCCTATTCCCGTCATAATTATTGTTACTTTCCCTACTCCCACCGTAATTATTGATACTTTCAGTAATGCCGCATTAATATTGAAAATTTCACTACTTCTGTTGTTATTCTATTACTTAGGGCTGAGCAAAATTATACGATTCGGTTTTATTATACGTATCCGATACGATATACGGTTTCAATTATACGGATTTTCGTATATCCGATACGAATTTCCGTATATACGATAAGGTTTTTAAAAAACCGTTTCGGATACGTATCGGCAAAATTAGAAACCGGATATACGGTTTCCGATACGGTTCTTATTTTTAATAGAAAATATTAAATTAAAATCATAAAACCACAAAATATTGAGTATATACGTCACTCAATCTTATTACTTTTATACATTTTTATGTTATTTACTCTTATACTATTTAATACTATTTTAAGTCATTAAGAAAAATAATAAAATCACCCACAAAAATGAAAATAAGACATTAAATTACGCTAATTGAGCTGAAAACCGGATAACGTATATACGGTGTCCAAATATAAGGAAAAACCGGATATACGGAAAACGTGTATACGGAAAATCCGTATCGGATAAGGATACTAAAAAATGAGATTTTGAAAACCGGATATCCGATACGGTTTTGCTCACCCCTACTATTACTTTCATTACCCCCGGTTCTAATATTGTTACTTTGACTATTGAACTGAGTGATTATTACAATTTGATTAGCTGATGATTAAACATGCAATTTTAAAAGGCTCGTATATTTATCTAAATATATTACATATATGTTAAATAAATTTAAAAGAATTATGCAATATTATATCTTTTGGAAACCTAGCTTGATTTATTTACCTTTTAATAGTTTCCAAAATATTATGTGTAAGTTAAATAATTTTAAATTTTAAATTTAATGTATACTCTATGCTACTAATTAATATCATAAGTGGGGCATGTTTACCCTATTTTGGTATTTTCTAAATTTATACTTCAACCAAAACTATATAATATTACATTAAATCCCTTGATCAGGTCTATTATACAGCGCTTTCGATTAAAAACTATATTATATTATTAATTTTTATAACTTTATTTAATTACATTGAAGTCCCTTATTTTTAGGATTTAATATATGGTATAGATAGATAGATAAATATCTTGAACTTAGTTTTCTGAATTTAACATCATTATATTTAGTGAAATTAACTTATTTTAGCCAACTTTATTAAACTTTTTTTGCTGAAGTTGACTTAATTATTATTTATGGAACTTAATTTTTTTTTTTCGTAACTTTTCTGTACTTAACTTATATGAGTTTAACTTTTTCGAACTAAATAAATGTTATCTTAAATAATAATAGTAATAACAGTAATAATAGTTGTAATGATAATAATAGTAATAATAATAATTATTGTTATTATGAGTAATATTATTATTGTTATTAATATTATTATTGCATATTGTGGATATCGAATGTTTGAATCTATCCGCTTTGACATATTTACCATCCACAAGCAAATTTCTTTCGATAAGCAAATTGACAAGTTGGTTATACATTGATGTATTAAGTCATAGTTGCTCTTTACAAGTTGGTTACACATATATTTTTTTTATAAAGAATAATGTTTTAGAGTAAATAATTAATGTCTTGTTTTTCGCTTCGATTTTAATAAAAGTCGTTCGAGAAATATCCTATGCAAGGTCTTATAACGTGTATTTTTGCAAAATTTGACTACTTTTTGGTTAATAATTACTAGTTTCAGGTAAATAGTACTGTAATTATCATAAGCGACTGATTACTATTTATAAAAAAAATGGTCGCACATGAGATGGTCACACAAGAGAATTTATGAAAGTTGTAACTTTTTTAAAGTCATCAATACAATAAAACGGGTATGCGTTTATAGTTAACTTAGTTGAACTTTCCGGAACTTATTTTTGCTAACTTAACTTAACTTATTTTTGCTCAACTTTTCTGAACTTCTTTTTGCTGAACTTAACTTACTTTTTTTTTTTTGCTAAACTTAACTTCTTTTCTCTTAACCTTTTTGAACATATTTTTGCCGAACTTAACATAAGTTATTTTTGCTTAATTTTTCTGAACTTAACTTATATTTGTTGAATTTAACTTAAATTAAGTAAAGAAAAGTCTAAAAGAAGAGGATCTTAGTGAGCCTGAATTAGAAATTGGTAAATAGATAATGAATGCAAACCTAAAAAGTAATATTATCCACCTTTAAGACTGAGTCACCTGGTATATATGCTCAAATGACTTGATAACCTAAACATAAGTTAGCTCCATAATGATTAGACATACCAATGAGCACTTGTATTTAACTTGTAAGGTGTTGTTCTAACATAAATAAAGGTTTCGGGGTTCGAGCCGTGGGCATGCAAACCTGTAGAACTTGAGGACCATTCTTGTTGTGAAAGAGATTCGAAAATCTGATAGTAATTTTAAGAGATAATGTCCCTATAGACAAATATTCTGCAAAAGTCTTTGCGGTTTCAGAATTGCCGAAAACTATCGATTCCAAAGGTTATTGGTTGAGAACGGATTAATACTTGTTCTCTAGGCGTGAAATCGCATAGGATAACTCCTGAAAAGATTTTGAGCACGTGGCAGAAATGTGACAACCCTCGCGAATGCGGAAATAAAACATACAAGCATGTGATATAATTAGCGGAAATACGGTATTTTAAAAACTTTTATACATGCAAGATAGAAATACGAGGAGTGTCAAATATTACAGACAAAATAAAAATACCACAAGAGACGTAGTCTCTCAAAGTGTTAACAAAAGACAAGGTTATTAGCAACTAGCTAAAATCGTCTAGAGGTGTTTCATCCAGGGACTACGCCCGCTAGCTCACACCCGAACCCAAAATATCATAGCAAAAAGCCATCCAAATCAAGCAACCTGTTCATCCATGAAAAACATGAACGCCACAGTCAGTGGGGAGTAACTCCTGGTTCTCCCAGTCATATCACATTAAACGTACATATAAGGAAATACAAAAGTAAAATCATACATATATAGATATACATGTGAGTTACAATAAGAATAGATAGGCAATTC
The DNA here is from genome assembly GCA_022085475.1 of Heliosperma pusillum. Classification (NCBI taxonomy): domain Eukaryota; kingdom Viridiplantae; phylum Streptophyta; class Magnoliopsida; order Caryophyllales; family Caryophyllaceae; genus Heliosperma; species Heliosperma pusillum. The sequence goes on from JAIUZE010000639.1 coordinate 53,059, forward strand.
AATATATAATGATAAGAGCATATGGAATACAAAACCGAATCCATCATGTTATACAAAGACTCAGGGAAGACACTCTTAGGCAACCGAATACGCTCACTAGGGCTTGCATCTCACCGTTAGCGGTATAAGTTTGATAAGATTGAGACTCGACAGACAAACCAAGTCAAGTCATGCGATGATCCCAATAAATCCAACATATTATCATCCATTCACGAACCAAGACATTGACGGTGTCCAATCATGCAATGACCATGAATAATATCATGAAATCACGCATTCAAAGAACGACGACTCAAGACGACAACTCTCACGGTAAATGAAACGCACTAGCATCGTGTACATGGCAAGTATGATTAACAGGCATCCACGG
>JAIUZE010000639.1:53448-81272 GCA_022085475.1 Heliosperma pusillum
GCATATATGAATATACATGTGAGATACGATAAGAATATGCAGTGATATTATAGGGGTGTGTTAGGAATTGGACCCTAGACTCCTATCTAGCACTGGATATGGATGTTACTCAACTCCCACAGCTCAACACAGGGAATCAAACAACAAACTAGACTAGTTAAGGCTCCTTACCACAGCCAAGCACAGGTAAGCAGACTTTAACTAAACAACAAGCAAAACACCCCACAGTCTATGCACAGGGATATCTTAACTTGCCACAGACTTAGATCAACAACCACAGCCTAGCACAGGAAGTTATCTGGCCTGACTTTCAACCAAGACAATGCATAAGTTGGAAAGATTTTAGAAATGAGAACAATGCTCAGTTTTTTTTCATTCAATAATCAACTGCCTTATACAAAAGAGCATGGGTCCTTATATAGGCCTCAATGCTTGATCTAATACAACCCTAGAATAACATCTAAGGGTCAGGATTAATCTACATAAACGTGACAAGTTACTGGCTACAATTTCAGATTGAAAATACAAAAGAAAACTGAAAACAGACAATTGCAGACATATGACAGTGACATGCTCCAGGTTGTGTTTTGTTGCTTGGTGTTGGCTTGAAGCTTGTGGACGAAGCTCATTAATACTCATTGACCTTCTTCTGCAATAGTTCTAATAGTAGGGAAGACAAGGAAAGACTTTTGGAGATGGTCTTTCAGTTTTTAGCTAGAAATGGAAAGACTGCTTTATGCTTTATGCTTTAGGTAGGCTGTTTTGATTTGGATTTTTAGGGTAGTTGTGTTGTGTTTTGGAACTGGTTCCCTAGGACTTTTTTGGACCTAGGTGGGTAAGGTTTTAGCTGGGCTTGGTGGTAGCTGGTGGTTCAGAGTGTGGTGGTAGTTATGCCTTTCCCAAGTGACTGGTGTAGGCTGTTTTTGTGATTTTGTGGTGGGGTGTTGGTGGGCTTGTCTTTGGCTTGCTTGGCTCGTGTCTTGGCTCGTGTCCTGGCTCGTGTCCTGGCCAACATTGCTCAGCTTGCAGCTTCCCCTTTTGTTACCCATCCCTTGCCCCCAGATTGACCCTTGGATACCCATGTAGACCTCCCCTTGGTTGCCAATGCTCACCCCTTTGATCCCCCTTGGCCTGCCCCCTGTCCCTAGTGTTGAATTCTGCCCTGCCCTGTGCCCCAGCTCCTGCTGCATCCTCCCCTGGTTGAATTGGGCTTGTCCTCAAGCCTGTAGCCTCCTCATCTCCAGAATCCCCATAGTATGGACTGAGATCCCCTACATTGAAAGTGCCATGAACCCCATAGTCTCCTGGTAGATCAACCTTGTATGCATTAGGACCAACACTTTCTATGATTTCAAATGGACCATCAGCTCTAGGCATGAGTTTGTTCTTCCTCCTAGCTGGGAACCTCTCCTTCCTCAAGTGGAGCCACACTAAATCCCCTGGCACAAACTCCTTCTTGGACCTAGGAACCTTGGACTGTTTCTTGTACCTCTCATTTGCCCTTTCTATTTGCTTTCTGACTGACTCATGAAGCTTCACCATCTGCTCAACCCTCCTCTTTGCATCAAAGTTCACCTCCTCCCTTGGTATGTTAGCTAATTCCAGTGGCATAAGTGGATTAATCCCATAGACAACCTCAAATGGACTGTGACCTGTGGCAGATGAGGGTGCCCTGTTGAAAGCAAACTCAGCATGAGCTAGCTTCAAGTCCCAATCCTTCAATGACTTGCTTACCAGACACCTCAAGATCCTCCCTAGAGTCTTGTTTGTGACCTCAGTTTGGCCATCAGTCTGAGGGTGGTGAGAAGTACTGAACAAAAGCCTGGTCTTCAAGAGCCTCCATAGTGTCTTCCAGAAGTAACTCATGAACTTAACATCCCTGTCTGAGACTATTGACTTAGGAACCCCATGTAGCCTCACAATCTCCTTCAAGTATAGCTCAGCAACACTTGCAGCATCCTCAGTCTTCTTGCAAGCCACAAAGTGAGCCATCTTGCTAAACCTGTCAACAACAACCATTACAGAATCCTTACCTCTTTGTGTTCTGGGTAGTGCAACAATAAAGTCCATGCTCACATCCTCCCAAGGTTTGTTTGGCACTGGTAGTGGAGTGTAAGGTCCAGTCTGGAAAGAACTCTTGGCTTGTTGACATGTGGAGCACCTCCTGAGGACAACCTGAACATCCCCTATCATCCTGGGCCAGTAGAATTGATCCTGCAGTATTTCAAGTGTCTTTTGAACCCCAAAGTGTCCCCCTAGTCCTCCTGAGTGTACTTCCCTGATGAGTAGGTCCCTGTAAGAACCCCTTGGAATGCATAGCTTGTTTCCTTGGAACAAGAACCCCTCCTGCAGCATGTACTTCCCCCCTTGAGTCCTTCCTCCTCCAGTTTGTGTGATCCATTCCTCAGCAAAGTCAGGGTCCTCCTTGTACAATTCTTTCAGAAATTCAAACCCCAACACCCTTTGCTCCATGACTGCTAACAAAGAATGCCTCCTTGACAGTGCATCTGCCACAACATTCTGTTTCCCCTCCTTATACTTACTAGAGAATGTAAAGGATTGTAGAAACTCTACCCACTTGGCATGCCTGTGATTCAGCTTGTGTTGGCCACTGATATACTTCAATGCCTCATGATCCGAGTGCAGAACAAAAGGCTTTGGCTTCAAGTAGTGCCCCCAATGCATGACTGCTCTGATGATGGCATAGAATTCCTTATCATAAGTGGAGTACTTGAGCTTGGCACCATTCAGTTTCTCACTGAAATAAGCAACTGGTTTTTGCCCTTGTATCAACACTGCCCCAATGCCAACCCCACTAGCATCACATTCCACCTCAAACAGCTGATCAAAGTCAGGTAGTTTAAGGATTGGAGTCTCACACATCAACCTCTTGATCCTCTCAAAGGATTGTTGGGCCTCCTCAGTCCACTGGAACTCCCCTTTCTTCAAGCACTCAGTGATGGGTGCTACAACTGAACTGAAGTTCTTGATGAACCTCCTATAGAATGAAGCCAACCCATGGAACCCCCTTACCTCAGTGATGGTTTTAGGTGTAGGCCATGTTTGAATGGCTGCAACCTTCTCCTGATCAACTGAGATTCCTCTTCCTGACACAATGTACCCTAGAAATGCAACCTCCTCAACCATGAAGGTACACTTCTCTAGCTTCCCATACAGCTTCTGCTCCTTTAAGATCCCAAAGATTGTTTCAAGGTGCCTGAGATGTTCCCCTCTGCTGCTACTATACACTAGGATGTCATCAAAGTAAACCACAGCAAACCTGCCCAAACAAGGCCTCAACACTTCTGTCATAAGTCTCATGAAGGTGCTTGGTGCATTGGATAGTCCAAATGGCATGACAAGCCATTCATACAGACCATGTTTTGTCTTGAATGCAGTCTTCCATTCATCCCCCTCTCTGAGCCTCACCTGATGGTAACCCTGCCTTAGATCAATCTTAGAAAAGACCTGAGCTCCACTTAGCTCATCAAGCATGTCATCTAGCCTTGGAATGGGGAACCTATACTTGACTGTAATGTTGTTGATTGCCCTGCTGTCAGTGCACATCCTCCAGGTGCCATCCTTCTTAGGCACTAGTAGAGCAGGTACAGCACAAGGGCTTAGGGACTCCCTCACAAACCCTTTGCTCATAAGCTCCTCAATCTGCTTCTGCAACTCCTTGGTGGCAGTTGGGTCACTTCTGTAGGCTGGCATGTTTGGTAGAACAGAACCTGGGACCAAATCAATGTGGTGCTCAATCCCTCTTAGGGGTGGTAGTCCATCTGGTAACTCTCTTGGAAAAACCTCCTTGTATCTCAAGATCAAAGGTTCAACCTCTGCAGGCAATTTGGAACCTTCCCCTTCTGTTACTTCCTTAGATAGCAAGATGATCACAGGTTGTTCTTGCTTCATCTCCTTGATCATAGCTGCCTCTGATAAAAACAACACCCCATTGACCTCCTCTGGCAAATTGGGACTCCCATAATTCCTCTGGTTGGGTGGTAGAGGTGTCAAAGTTACCTTCTTTCCCCCATGCCTGAAGCTATAGGTGTTATCCCTACCCTGATGAGTGGGGTTTCTATCAAACTCCCAAGGCCTCCCTAGTAGTAGGTGACAGGCATCCATTGGTACTACATCACACAATACCTCATCTTGGTATACCTTCCCAATAGAGAATGGCACCAGGCATTGCCTATCAACCCTCACCTCAGCCCCCTTGTTAAGCCATCTCAGTTTGTAGGGGTGTGGGTGCTCTTGAGTACTCAGACTTAGCTTGTTCACTAGGGTGATGGAAGCCACATTGGTACAACTCCCCCCATCAATGATCAAGTTGCAGACCCTCTCTTGAATGGTGCATCTGCTTCTGAATATCAAGGACCTCTGGTCATCCTCCAATGGAGTATGTTGAGAGTGCATGACTCTCCATAGGACCAAGTTATGGCCTGTGTCAGGATGAGCCATGACCAAGTCCTGCATTGGTTCCTCCTCAGCTGTCACTACCTCTAACACCATGCTGTCATCAAACTCATACTCAACTAATCCCTCCTTCTCCCACTCTTCTACCTCCATAAGTGTCATGGTTCTCTTAGAAGGACAGTCCTTCCTAAAGTGACCATAACCTTGGCATTGGAAACATCTGATTTTGTTCTCAGTTGGGGTGGGGTTGGGTTTAGAGCTCACAACTCCCTTTCCTTTGTCTGTGGTTGATTGGTTGGTTGTCTTAGGGGTCTCTCCCATCCTAATACCACTGTAAGGTTTGTATGCAGGTCTAGTAACAGGCTTAGGTAGAGCTGGTTTGGTTTTCCCCATTTTCTCACCCCTCAAGGCCAGGTTGACAACATCATCATAGGACCACAAAGGTTGCATCCTAACTCTAGCAGCAATGCTCCTATCTAAACCCTCCAAGAATCTGGCAATCCTTTGCTCAGGCTTCTCATTGACCTCACACTGGAGAGTCAATTGCTCAAAGTCCCTGAGGTATGCCTCCACAGACCTCTCTTCTTGTTTCAGTTTGGATAGTTTAATGAACAGATCTTGGGTGTAGTCTTTAGTGACAAATTTGTTTAGCATTTTCTTTTTCAGTTTTGACCAAGACCTAAGAGGTTCCTTACCCTCCTTAATCCTTTGGTGCTTTAAGTTGTCAAACCATAGGGATGCATACCCTTTCAATCTTAGCACAGCAACTTTAAAGGACTTAATATCAGAGTAACTTTTGTATTCAAATACCTTCTCAACATCCCTAATCCATTCTAATAGATCATCAGGGTTTAAACTACCAGAGAATTCAGGAATTTCTACCTTGAGATGCTTGTCAGTGTGCTCTGGAATCTCCTCATAAGTTCTTTTGCTTTCTCCTGAGTCTGACCCTTCTTCCTCCTGCAGGGGATGTCCTCTTCCCATGCCCATGTGGCCACGACCTCTGCCTCTGCCTCTAGGGGGTGGTCTTCCCCTCAGTGGAGGAGCAATGTTCTCCATGACAGTGTTCAAGGCAGCCAACACTACATTGACAGTGCCTGCTAGCTGATCCACCTTGCCTTCAATACCTGCAAGCCTCTCTTCACTCATTGGGTTATTTTTTGTGTTTTGGTTGTAGTTAGGATAACAATGGCCTCACAACCAAAGCTCTGATGCCAGAATTGCAGTGATATTATAGGGGTGTGTAAGGATTTGGACCCTTGACTCTTAACTAGCACTGGATATGGATGCCACTCAACTCCCACAGCTCAACACAGGGAATTAAACAACAAACTAGACTAGCTAAGACTCCTTACCACAGCCAAGCACAGGTAAGCAGACTTGAACTAAACAACAAGCAAACACCCCACAGTCTATGCACAGGGATATCTAACTTGCCACAGACTTAGATCAACAACCACAGCCTAGCACAGGAAGTTATCTGGCCTGACTTTAAACCAAGACAATGCATAAGTTGGAAAGATTTTAGAAATGAGAACAATGCTCAGTTTTTTTTCATTCAATAATCAACTGCCTTATACAAAAGAGCATGGGTCCTTATATAGGCCTCAATGCTTGATCTAATACAACCCTAGAATAACATCTAAGGGCCAGGATTAATCTACATAAACGTGACAAGTTACTGGCTACAATTTCAGATTGAAACTACAAAAGAAAACTGAAAACAGACAATTGCAGACACATGACAGTGACATGCTCCAGGTTGTGCTTTGTTGCTTGGTGTTGGCTTGAAGCTTGTGGACGAAGCTCATTAATACTCATTGACCTTCTGCTGCAGTAGTTCTAATAGTAGGGAAGACAAGGAAAGACTTTTGGAGATAGTCTTTCAGTTTTTAGCTAGAAATGGAAAGACTGCTTTATGCTTTATGCTTTGGGTAGGCTGTTTTGATTGGGATTTTTAGGGTAGTTGTGTTGTGTTTTGGAACTGGTTCCCTAGGACTTTTTTGGACCTAGGTGGGTAAGGTTTTAGCTGGGCTTGGTGGTAGCTGGTGGTTCAGAGTGTGGTGGTAGTTATGCCTTCCCCAAGTGACTGGTGTAGGCTGTTTTTTGTGATATTGTGGTGGGGTGTTGGTTAGGCTGTTTTTGTGATATTGTGGTGGGGTGTTGGTGGGCTTGTCTTTGGCTTGCTTGGCTCGTGTCTTGGCTCGTGTCCTGGCTCGTGTCCTGGCCAACATTGCTCAGCTTGCAGCTTCCCCTTTTGTTCCCCATCCCTTGCCCCCAGATTGCCCCTTGGATACCCATGAAGACCTCCCCTTGGTTACCAATGCTCACCCCTTGATCCCCCTTGGCCTGCTCCTTGTCCCTAGTGTTGAATTCTGCCCTGCCCTGTGCTGTGCCCCAGCTCCTGCTGCAAACCGTCACAAGTCCCAAAGTGGGACCCACGGGCTGATTTTTGGGCCAACATGACACAGCCTGAACTGGGCCCCCACGGACAGATTTGGGCCTGTTTTAGCCTTTTAACGATTTTACTAAAACCGTTTCCTAATATTTCCCGCATGCTTTAACATAATTAAAACCCGTCAAAACAACAACCAAACAATCAAACATCGACACAACCCAAAGCCCAAAACCCGACCCACCCACCATGGACCAACCCAGACCGGGTCTGAACCGGCCTGGACCGGCTGGTTTGGTCCGGTTCACCACCACCCTTTTCCGGCCACCACCAAAACAACAACCCCAAATTCCAAATTAATTCTAACATGTTTTTAATTAACAACATCCATTTTTAAACATCCAAAACAACCATCAATCATACAAAAATCATGATTAGGAAGAAACCATAAAAATTTGTCAAGAACACTAACATGTTTATAAATTCATACAACATAATAAAATTAACAACTTATCATGTTACTAACTAAAAATCATAAAATCATAATAATATGAACACAACTAAAGATGAACCAAAAACTAAAGAAAACAAAAGCTATGTTAACAGATATCCGATCGAGTAACTCGGAATGTTACCTTAGCATAGCAAACCAATTGCACCAAATAAGAAGATAAATAAGAACCCGCTAATAATCTTCCACACAAACAATACGGTCACCAAATCGTCTTCAAAATCTTCCCCTATAAGAAATGACTAAGAATAATTTTTTAGAAATAAATATGATTTTCCATTTAAATAAAGTGTTGAAAACGATTGTGTCGGAATTTGAAATTAAAAACGTACATGAAGATTGAGGAGCGAAGAGGAGATCCTAGAAATATAAGTTAGGACGGATTTAATTAAGAAATGAAGGTTTATGAGGTTTGCTCAAGAACGACGAAGAACGGATGAAGAACGACGAAGAACGTTCAAGACCGATGAGAAGAACGATTTATTTGATCTTAAATTGATTTGTTGTAAAATGAAAAGTTGTTAGTGAGTAAAGTGGGAGTTGGAGTGCCGTGTAATATAGAGCAAAATAGTGAGTTGGTTTTTGAAATTGCTGTTATGGAATTGACTCGGTATAATAATTATATTACCGTAATTAATTAGATATTAAGTTAATTGAATTAAATATCAAAATATTATGTTATTGTAATGAAAAGAAAGAAAATATCAATGTCTAAGAGAGGAGGGAAAACCGTGTGGTTTGGTGAACAATCGGGTCTGATTTATCGATTTGCGTAATTTAAACTGACGGATCGATAAAGTAACAAATATCTAAGATATTTGTATTAGTTTAATCGAAACAAATAAAATATCTCAAGTGAGTGGAAAACGATGACATGGGCGTGTGACTCAAGCCAAAGTCGAGTTTCGGTTTTGTTTCGGGATTTACGATGACTCAGGGAATCGTTTTTAAATGACGTTCGGAATTAAAACCGTTAAAGTATTCTTTAAATTCCGAATAAATTCAAAATAATTATATTAAATTGATAAATCTAATAAATCTAAATAAAAATAAATCAAAAAATATTATTTTTAAATAAAATTTCGGTCTTCAAAATTACAAGGCGAGTCGGGAAGTCAACGAAAGTCAAAGTCGACTTAAAAGTCAAGAAAAGTCAAAGATGACTTAAAAGTCAAGAAAAGTTTATGACGACTTAAAAGTCAAGAAAGTCAATGACGACTTTAAAAAGTCAAGAAAAAGTCAAAGACGACTTAAAAGTCAAGAAAAGTCAAAGATGACTAAAAACGGTCTTTTCATGAAATCTCTCAGAAATTCCAAATACGAACGCGGAATTTCAAAATAAGACTCGGAACAAAAATTCCTATTTTAAAAACTTAAGTTCTAATGAAAAGTGTTAGTAAATATTTTTACTAGAAAAATCGGGTACTTTTCGGGTTGTTACAATCACCCCTCCTTTTAAAAAGTTTCGTCCTCGAAACTTAGAAGAAGGAACGTAACATATATGTAGGTCTATTTCAAAACTGTTAAAAATATATTCGTAATAAAATTACAGGGTCTTATCACTGGGCGGAAGGTTCTCGTCAGCTGTTAAGAACATCAACGTCCCAAATCAAAGACTTTAAAAGATACATTTTCGCATCAATAAATAAGAAAACTAGTTATCGAACGTCTCCAATAACGAGTCTCAACACTCCTTGACGGTAAAATACTTGAAAACATAAAATATTTTCAAAAGCTTTTAGTTCGGTAATAATTCTACTATCTATGCCTAAAATTTCTAACTAAAACTTCTAGTAATAATCTACTACTAAATTCGATATTCGATAGAAAGAACAGAATATTCGAAAAATAAATCGAATAGAAATAGGGAAAGGAAGAAAGAGATTTACCTCAAGCAAAGAGCTCGGGATATTTAGCTAATATTTTAGCTTCGGGTTCCCAAGTTTAAGGTTATTGCGTCTATATATGTGTTATGTTTTAAAAGTTAAGTTCTTGCCGTAAATTTTAGATGCTTCGACCGAGTGTGACAGAGAATCGACCGAGTAAGAGGTACTTGACAGAGTACCCTTGGCACTCGACCGAGTGTTGGGGTCTGGATATCTGGGTAGCTAGTGAATTGTTGTACTCGGGAGAGTGAAATATGACACTCGACCGAGTAGGGTGTACTCAACCAAGTTACTTGTAAAACTCCATCAAGTGGATTAGTGTACTCGACCGAGTGTGTGGGGCTCAGTTGAATAGCTTATTGCACTCGACCGAATGCGTTGACTGCAAGTCAAGTCTCGTTTTGAGCTGTAGGCAATGTGCTACGTTTACCCTTTTCTTATTGAAGTTAAGATGCCCCCAAATAAATCTAACACGATGACTAGAGCCACCGAGATGAGCATCGAGACGGTTGCTCAGTTAATCGAGCTGAATGAGGCGCTAACTAAGGCCTTGAAGAATGTGGAAAAACAACGGGAGGTGGTGGTTGATGTTGGAGTAGGTGTCCTCCACAATAGTGCGCCACATAATAAATCTTAGTATGGAATATAATTGGGATAATTATTGACTATATATATGATTAGTCAGTTGATTAACGTAAATCAATAACGGTTGGCTAACTAGAGTTTGACGTTATTGTCGTTTGACGGCGGTGATCAACTGATCCCTTTCGGTCACACCTAAAGGATGAAATCCAAATAGTAACTAATTATTTGTATACGATACAGTTAATTAGTACATTACATATATTCGATATGTAAGAGAGTTAATTATTAGAAATTGAGTTAAGAACTCAAATTCGATTAAACTTATTTTTCAATTATGCGATAATTGACTAATAAATTTATATCTTATTTTAATACGATTAAATAAGATTTAACTTAGTAATTAATCGTTAAATTACTAAATTAGTTGAGGTTTGAGATAGAGGTAATTAGTTAATTATATTTACAAGGAGTTGTAAAATAAATTAACTAAGCATTGTGGGACCCATTATATATTGATATAATGGTAAAATATTACTTAAAATGTTAAGTACATATTATTTATTTAATTGAGTCATATAATTGTATATGATCAAATTAACACTTAATTATACAAGATAATTAACCATATGATCAATAAGTATTTGTGAGACAAATATCAAAAATCAAAATGGACCTAACTAGACCAATTGGACCGGTTTTGGTTGTAGTTCAAAGGTGATGATTTTAGTTCTTGTTTTTACTATTTAGTTACTTATAAAAGTGACATTACAAGTAAGAATAATCATCATATATACTACAACACTCCACTCAAATGCGTGTGAACAAATCAAACAAAAATAAGAGTCCTTTTAGGGACTAAAACATCCGGCCAAAGTGGCTAGACAATGAACATTGGTTGTTCATTTTTCATAACTTCATTTTTGTTCAATTTGTTTAACTTCTCTCTAAAACTCTTCTTCTCACTAAAACTCTCATATACTAATATTTACTAAGTATTACTAGTGTAGTAATATAGTCATAATATTAGTAGTATTATATCTATCTTATTATCTAGTTAATAATAAGGGTAGATTATTTGGTGTCATCTTGGTGCAACTTGAAGGAGGGCTTCTAGTTTGGAGATTTCATGTGTTCATCCATATTTATAGCTCAAGAACAACAAGAAGGAGTTCTTGTTGTGCCCATATAATTTCCATATCAATGTGAGGAAATTTCTTCTTTTATATAAATGTCTTTATATTTGCTTGCATGTTACATAGATCATTATAAACTAAATTAATAAGTAATTTAGTAAATAATTAGAGGAGTCTAATTAAGGTCTATGGACTTTCAATGAGTCTAATTAAGGTCTATGGACTTTCAGTTGATGCTACTACGATAGGCACAACGATCTCCCATCACCGACCCACTACCTATAAGGGTACGGGTGCATCGAATCTGCTGGACAATTGGCACCGTAAAATGTAGAGCATCTTTGAGGTAGTTAAGTATCTCGAGGAGGTGCAAGTAGACCAGGTTGTGTTCTACTTGAGAGATCCGGTGAGGAAGTGGTGGTTCCGTGAAAGGATACCCATGAGAGTATTTCAAGAACCAATGGGATGATCCGGTACATAGGAATAGTTTAAGGCATAAATGAGGACGTAATTCGTGCCTGAGCACGTTAGGAGTAAGTCGAGGGCTGAATTTGATCCTTAAAGATGACGGAGGATATGTCTGTTACCGATTACTATAACAAGTTCAATGAGTTGGCAAGTTACGCGAATGACTTGCAATTGAGTCAGAAGTATTTGGCAGAGAACTTCGATAAGGGGATACTCTTCAGAGTTTGGATAAACTACCTCCGGGGGTGTTTTTCGGTTTAAAGGATGCCTATGATACGGCTGGGCAGTTGGAGTGAGTGGCGGACATGACTAAGGAAGCGAAAGAGTCTATGAATGTGAAGAGGAAGGCGGATAGTGAGCGTGGAGGGAACTCCACTTATAAGAGGGGTAATTATAACGTGACACGATCTTATTCTGGGGGAGGTAGTTAATACGGTGGAGGACATCATTACGGTGAGAGAGGCGGTCGTGCATCTAGTTAGACGTCCGGAGTTAGATGGAATAGTTGTGGTGACCTAGGCCACATGACGTTTGTGTGTCAAACTTCGAGAGGAGGAGGATATCAGCAGAGGTATTCACAAGGCCCAGTGCATGGCAAGTAACTGTCTGCCGGGATCATGGAATAAGCAGGGTGGTCATAGTGCTAGTGGTAGTGGCTATAATCGCAATGGTGGGGATTATCTACGTTCGAACAACAATGTTAACCAAGGTTCTGCATCCAAGTCTACAACATCAGCAAGTATGATAGACAATTAGGCGGCTGAGGACGACGCACAAGTGGTGACTGGTACATTTCTCATTAATAACGTACCATCTTTTGTTTTGTTTAATTTCGTTTGTGTCTATGAAGCATGCCTTAATGTTGGGTCTGGGGAAAAGCGAGTCAGTAAAAGATGAGGTGATTATATCGTCGTGGGAGTCCGTGGGATGTTGTAAATTGTTCACGGGTGTGTCTATGATTCTCGAACAGGTAGATTTTTCTATTGATTTTTTGAAGTTTCCTTGAGACGGGATTGAGGTCATTGTTGGGATGGATTGGTTGGGGAAGTATAAGGCAAGCATTGATTGTCTAATGAAGCCAAAGGTGAAGTTAGTTGCAGCTATTACCTTAAAGTCTTACCTGAGGAAAGGTTGCCCGGTGATCCTTTTTCCTGTGAGAAATACTAGATTCGAGGAGTCGTCAGCAGCCCAGAAAGAAGTGGTGAGTGAGTTTGAGGATGTCTTTTCGGTTGAGATACCGGGATTACCTACGAAGAGGGACATCGATTTCAGTGTGGAATTGAAACCGGGGACGGGTCTTATCTCTAAGACCCCGTATCGTATGGGACCGAAAGAGCTCGAAGAGTTAAAGAAGCAATTGAATGCGTTGCTAGATAAGGGGTATATTAGACCAACTGTATTACCGTGGGACACACCAGTTTTGTTCGTGAAGAAGAAAGATGGCAGTTTACGGTTGTGCATTGATTATCGCAAACTGAACCATGTTACGGTGAAGAATAGGTACCCATTGCCGAGGATTGATAATTTATTTGATCAGTTGAGTGGAGTTGGGGTGTTTTCTAAGATTGATTTGAGATAGGGTTATCATCAGCTGCAGATTAAGGATAGTGACATTTCGAAGACAGCTTTCCATTCGAGGTATGATCATTATGAGTATGTGGTGATGTCGTTCGAGGTCACTAACCCGCCAACAGTATTTATTGATCTTATGAACCGGATTTTGTGTCCATTCTTGAAAACTTTTGTGGTTTTATTCATTGATGATATCCTAGTCTATTCCAAAACTAAGGAGGAGCATAAGGAGCATTTGACAAATCGTGTTGCAGACCTTGAGGGACAACCAACTATATGCTAAGTTGTCAAAATGCGAGTTCTGGCTTGAAAATGTGGCGTTTTTTGGACATATTATTTCTAAGGAGGGGGTTATGGTTGATCCGAGCAAGATTGAGGCGGTAACTAAATGGCAGGTAACAAAGAATGTAGCTGAGGTAAGGATTTTTTTGGGTTTAGCTGGGCATTACATGAGGTTCGTTAAGGACTTTTCAAAGAGTTCTATACCCATGACAGCATTGATGAGGAAAGAGAATAAGTTTCACTGGGATGAGAACTGTGAGACAGGGCTCCAAATCTTAAAGGAGCGTTTGAACACAGCTCATGTCTTAGCATTGTCTGATGGGAGTGAGAGTTTTGAGGTGCGGTCATATTTGCCTTGAAGATTTGGAGACATTATTAATTTAGGGAAACCTGTAAGTTATTTTCAAATCATAAAAGCATGAACTATATTTACACCCAGAAGAAGTTGAACATCAGACAGCGACGGTGGGTGGAGTTAATTGGTGACTATGTATTGGAGCTATTTTATCATGAAGGGAAAGCTAATGTTGTGGCGTATGCATTGAGTAGGAAGAGTTACATTCATTACAAACCGATATGTCTTTGATGCGATTGAGGGATGAGGTACTGAAATTGGGCATCAAAGTGACCCGTAAAGGGGATTCTACCAAGGATTTGACGATCAAGCCAGATTTGTATGATGACATTCGGAGGAAGGATCTACTTGATCCCAATATTCAGCTATGAAGTAAAGAGGTAGAGGAGGGTACTACTCCTAGATTTTCAATTCATGCAGATGGGAGTATTCGATTGGAGGGGTGATTGTGTGTGCCTAGTGATCTGGAGCTAAGGATTTTGATCGAGCCTCATTGTACTCCTTATTCAGTTCATCCGAGTGGGGACAAGTTATACAAAGATATGAAGAAGACATTTTGGTGCCCCGGGTGGATGTCTGTTAACTTGGTAGTCAATCAAGTAGGATGTACTCGACCAAGTGGATGTCTGTGCTAGGCCGAATAAGTGAAAATTGGCCGAGTAGTCGAGTCTGTTGCTTAGGCAGCTCTCTGCCTAAGTGGCACTCGGCCGAGTATGGTGAGTACTTGACCGAGTGCAGTGTACTAGGTCGAGTGTGTTTTGCACTCAGCCGAGTAAACCGGTCTGACGAATTTTTCAAGCTGTTTTGAGTTAAGATGACTATGGGGTTATAAATATTGTTCGTCAGTTTAAAGCACTTCGTTAACCCTAAAAATTATCCTTAATCTCTCCATAATCACCTTAATCCATTAATAAGCACTTGATCGTTATTGTTGTTACTCGGAATCTTTCTTTCATCGGTTTTTGTCGTAAGTATCTTAATATGTAGTTTAATTAGTATTGTGGGATAGATTTATTAGAACCCTAATCTAAATTAGGTTTGGGATTGGGATGTTAGACTTGTTAATGTTATATAATTGTATGTTTGTTACGAGGAGAATTCATGGAGGATCAGCTCCAGACATTCTTACTCTTATTCTACTTACGGAATTGCTTTAAGGTGGGGTTTCCATACTCAATACAATTGGATATTGGTTTATATCGTTTGTGATTGATGTTGGTTGTGATGTGAACAACGATGACTGTGATTGTGATTGTGATTGTAATTATGAGCAATATTGGTGGTCCATTGACGAGAGATGGTTCCACCCCCCGCGTTTCGCCTCTTGTGACTCTCATCACAAGGGGGATGTGCACATTAATGAGTCATAAACACTTGTTGCGATGAGCAAGGATTTTGATGTCCAGTGATGCGGTGTGGCATCGGCGGGAGATACGGTGTTCAGATCTTTACCTTGACACTAGCAAGGGTTACCGTTTCAACGGGAGCTTGATTACCGGAGTTTGGAGATAAAACTGATATTTGATATTGTAGAATCTATTAATCGAATACGAAAGAGGGGGGACGGGGGGGGGGTTGAATTGAGTATTAAAAACTAGCCCCAATTTTTCGATTTATATGATATATAATTAATTATTTGATCTTATAGATTAAAATCAACTAATTAATTAATCAGGGTAATATGAAAATAATGAAATACCGAAAAGGAGAGAGCCACACGTGATTTTTGAAGTGGTTCAGTTTCACAAGTCTAAACCTACGTCCACTGTTCTCGATTAATAATCTTTAGTACCTTTATCTGGATTACAAAAATTATCAACCCACTCGTATAATCAACTATGATTATAACTCAAGGTGAGTATCGCTAAATACTCTATACTGTCTTACGTTAATAAGAAAGTACAATATAACTCACAAGGATTCTCGTTAAAGAATAAGTAAAATTATGTGATGTACTATTATCCAATAACGCATTTCACGTGAACGATTGACAAAGAAGATGCACGACTTTTTCGAAAAATAAACACTAAAAATAATAAATATTTTGCTCAAAGTTTGCTTTAAAATCAATTTATAAAATTCTCTCAATTGTATAAAAGTCGTTGTTAAATGATTGAGATGGAAGGAATATTTATAATAGAAACATAGAAGATATAAAATCTAAAACCCTAGCTTTCTTTATAAGAAATATATTTATCTTCAATATCTTAAAATATAATTGCTTCATCTTTTTAGAAAGATATTTATCTTTAATATCTCAAAATATTGTTGTAAAGATATTATTATAATCCTAGGTCAAGGTAAACAAGGAAACGTGCCTATGGTGGCCGAAATCCTCATCACCACGAAACCCTAGGAGCATACAACCTTAGGAGGCACAATCCTTAGGTATCACGAAACCCTAGGTGGCACAACCACTAGGTAGGCTTATTAGGTTAACAACAAATTTAGATAGAATATATTAAAAACCCTAGGTAGTATGACAACTCATAAGTTGAATTACTAACCAATAGAATCTCATAAATACATCATCTATGAAAACTTTTGAGAAATATAAAAATACTCTTTCTCTTTTTGAAAACATTTAAAATATTTATTTCCAAAATCATGCATCAGCTTATATCATCCAAAGTTATAGGTTAAAGCCATAACTTTAAACTCTAGTATGTAAAGTTATAAGTGAGTCATAAATTTACAAACACATAATCACTCTAATGGAATAGTTACCGAATGACGACATATACTATCTAATCTTCACAAAGATCTTCAGTCTACAGATCATCTCTTCATCTTGATCACAAAGACCCTCCATCTTGAGTCTTGTGTTATTTGAGGTAGATCTTGCTTGATTTGTTTCTTTAAAGTTTTAACTAAGGTAGATATAACTTTACATAGGAACTTCTGAAGTTATACCTCAAGCTCCTATAACTTTGTCTCACAGAACTTGTCAAAGTTATGCCTTAAGCTCGAATAACTTTGATCTTCTTTCTTGTAATTGTTGTTAGCTATGATAAGACTAAAGCACACAATTACATGCAAATGATATATCAAGTAAAATACATTATCAAGTAAACACATGTGATTATCAAAACTATAAAATAGGTCCAACAAATTCCCCCTTTTTGATGATGACAAGTCTTTTATGATTTCTCTTATGATTGTGACTAAGTATGGTTCCCCCTCAACAATATACTACCAAAGTTATAGTAACGTTGATTGCAAGAACATAACATCTTAGCCAAAGTTATAACTTGAAAGACTTAAGAAATAACGAGTCTTGACAAGGAGCAAGCTTAAGCAAATACTCAAATCATATCATTTCTTCCCCCTCTTGGCATCATTGAAAAGACAAGAACAAGGATATAAAATGACTATAATAACATACTCCAAGGCAAGAAATAGATATTCAAAATACGCAATACTTAACGATTCATAGCAAGCAAAATCAAATACTAAATGTCAATTTAAACTACAAACCACAATTAAAAGTATTAATGCCAATGGGCCGAATAGGATAAGTGTTGAAGCCAAAATGGGATAAGTAGTTTTAAGAACATACAAGGTAAGACGAGAAAAGATCAAGGAAAATCGGGTTGACGAATGATGTTGGGGTCAATATAGTCGGGTCGGGTACGGTACTCAAGGGTGTTAAGGCAATGAAAGCACTCCTTCACGTGATTATCTTGGGCGGCGAGGCTTGAATCAAAGTTCCGAACTTTCATGGATAGAGCCTCCGTCGCATCATAAATGGTGTGCATTCCATCGCGCATATCCGCACCACTATTCACCAAAACACCTCCTTGGCTAAACAAGAATTGCATCCGATCCTGTTACCTAAATAACTCTTGTCGAATATCGAAAACATTCCTCTCAATTTTAGCAAGGCAACCATCGACTCGCGTCATCCATCCTCTCAACTCATTACTCACACCCGGCCCACCACGGTCAAGGGTTGAGCAAGAGCTCCCCAAAGCCACGATTTTGACCACCTTGTCAACAACCTCATCTTTTTTATTGTCTTGCGCATCAAGGCGCTCCATAACCTTCCCCATAAACAAATATAATTTCGATTCAATACCCGAAAAATCAACAATAGTCGGTTTAACATCAACCGAACCACCTTTTGATTGAAAAGTCAAATCCGGACCCAATGTGACAACACCAAAATGTGTTGTGTCTAGTAGTATTTATTAGGGTCGTTTATTATGCTTTTTACGGGTCGTTAGCATCATTTTATGCTAACCTTAGTCCTTTTAATTATGTTGCTATTTAGTATTTTTAGTCAACTTTTAGAGTCGAACCCGGAAGTCAACAAAAGTCAAAGTCAAACGCGAGATCCGAGACCCAAACCCGAGAATTGGAGTGGGCTACAAACAAATCATCAATGTAAGAAGACCAAGTCCAAAGGGTCAATGGAAGTCAAGGCGTCACTAAAATCCAAAGGGTCAACGAAAGTCAAGGCCCTCAAGCAAGGGAAAAACTGGCATTGCCAGGGAACGCTACCAGCGCCAGGGAACGCTGCCAGCGTCCCATAACGCTGCCAGCGTCCTGGTCTCAGGCATGCGTTCCTTCATTCTCCGTCTTGTCATTTTGAGGCCCATTTCTCAAGGCCCCTAGGTTTTCGGACCAAGGGTATATAAGAATCAGATTTTAGAGAGAGAAGTATGATCGGTTATGTCGCGATCCCGATACAAAAATACTTACCCGCACTTAGGCTAACAACATAAGGAATGTAATTAGGGAAGTAGGGTGTCGATCCTCAGGGAGTACGTGTTAACTATGAATTGCTATGGAATGATTTTTATTTAAGTTCGAGTCATTTGAGGTGGTGGTCTAAACTATTAACATAAAATAAAATGACAATATGTAAATTGCAATATGTAAAACTCAAAACAGAAGACTTACCCGATCGGGTTGTCACGTACCCGATCGAGGAAATGCTCTGATCCGAATGACAACAATTAAATTCTAACAAAAGGCGATATTTAAATGACAATATTGAAAAGCTATCTAACTAAACTAATAAACTAGCTAATAACAACAAAGTAAACTATCTAAAAACAATAATAAAATGATGATAAAGTAAACTAACTAAACAACAATAAAATAAACTATCTAAAACGGTAAAATAAACTATCTAATCAAATTGAAATACTGAAAGAGAAATACATGTAAAACTAATTTAAAGTTTCATTGATACCAACATTAGAATTACTATGATTGTCTAAGCCTTGTAGTGGTATAATCCTTTCGGATTCGTACCGACTTTTTAGTGGGTCCTAACGTCCTCTCAGCATGGTTAGGTCAGTAAACCCCTATTGGCAGTCCTAATTCCCATCCCAACTCTCGTTACAAAGACGGGAATTGACTAATACAAACAATTGTTTATGGCCGCTAAACAAAGTTATAGAATTTGGCATGACCAAAGGAAGAAATAACTAGATGGTTCAATTGGTATCTACTCTTCTTTTAATTCATTTTAACTAGCAATCATTTCAATATTACAATTCTATTTATTTTATTTACACAATGGTAATTTTACAATGATAAGTCTAATTTATGTGATCATGTGATTAAATAAATTAATAAGAAAAAGATGTAGGAAATTAGACTATGAAATATAAACACTAAAGTGATTAAGGTAATTATATTAATAATGATTCTAGTGATAAGTTTTAGGATTATATGATTAGGTAAAATATAATGTGACATGCTAAACAATATTTTGGTTTTAACTAGATTAATTTTAGATTGATTTCCTAACAACAACAATATGAAAACAATACTAATTAAATTAAAGTTCATGATGAAAATTGCATAGTAAAGGATAGAGAATTACCGAGTTTGGAATATGAATATATAAGAACGAAAGTAAAGAACAAATATCCAATAACAAAAGCTTATAAAAAAGTAGAGAAATACTAAGAAATAAACTATATTCTAAAACTTGTAAGAAAGAAATAAACTATGAAATGTGTTATTGTATGAAAGTATGCTAAAAAGATATATAATTGTATATGAAGTTGTGTAGTATATGATGATAATTGTGTGTGATGATCATTGGTTTTTATAGGGCTGCATGGCTGCTGATCCCTCGTCCAAATTCATACCCAAGTCAAAGCATTAAATCACTCAATTAAGCTCGGTTGAAGAAGAGCTAAGTAACGTCCATTTGCAGAAATATCCGATCGGGTAAATGGTAATCCGATCGGGTAAGTGTGTAGATAGATTCTTCCGTCTTTTTGTCTTAGGCACGGAATCCTATGCCTTGGTCTTGGTCAATGCAATACGGAATTGGGCTTGGGCTTATCTTCTTTTGACTTGGGTTGATGTTTCCTTTTGAAGTTCAAAGCCAAAGTCCAAGATAAATCCAATTGAGGAAGGATGTAGCGGAATCGTAATCAAATCGTGAATTGGCTACCATCAATTCCTTGAAAACTCGTATCCTAGTGCCTTTGCTCCATAAAGTAGGAAAATATAGCAAAACCGCTTCATTTCCTATAAAACGAGTCAAAACACGCAAAACAACTAGAATAGCAATACCAGCTCGTTAATCACTTAACAAAGTGCATAAATCGCATGGAAATCGAGTTAAAACGGGGGATAAATTAGTACAAAATATCACTTATCAAACTCCCCCAAGCTAAACCCTTGCTTGTCCTCAAGCAAACATAACTATCATAACCAGGACAAGGGTAGCTAATAATGATCAGTCTATCATACAAATCTCTAAAAGTAAGCTCTTAATAAGTAGACGAATCATAAGCCCGTAGCAACAAGAGCGAAGGAAAATGCGAATCGTGGTTGAGATTTACATAACGGCGCAGCATAGAAAATATTCTTTGGACCTTTTCAGCTTTTGCATGATCTTTTGACAATGGACTCTCACGGTACACTCTTCACTCAAATTTTTGTAAAATAGGAAATATTGGTTCAAATTTGAAGTGAAACTCTCCTATCTACGACTTATAAGAATGTGCCCGCAATCTAGTATGGTAGACAATCCAAAATCATTAAGTAAGACTAATCATGATCGAAATATAATGTAAGAAGCATTAGAAAAGTAAAGAAGAGGCTTGGGAAATTTGGGTAAGAAAGTGGACAAACGATTTTGGTCATGTGGAGCTTAAAGTCAAGCTAGTAATAACCAAATGTGTAGTGGATACTCAATCCAATTCATACCAATTCCCATCAACAATAGTCAAAGCCAAAAACAACATATTGGCTTATTAAACATGACAAATCAGGTTACGACTTCCCATAATTTTTCTTTCTTTTCTTTTCATGGAAGCGTTTTTCCTCTCTTTTTTCTTTTCTTTTTTTTTGAGCTTTTCTTTTTCATTTTTCAATTTTTCTAAGCTCTTTTTTCCTTTTCTTTTTTTTCTTTGAGAAACCCGGGAATCAGCAATCCCGAGACAACAAGTTCACACCAAATGGTGGTATTATTAGAACATCGCAAAAGCATAGAACACCTCTACACATATAGTTGGTTACTAGCTCAACAAAGGTAGGCAATATTATAATGTAGCTAGGAAGAAGGGTGTTTTTGCGAAATGTGAACAAGAATGAATGGCTTCAAAATGTAGATCATGAAGTAATACTTATAGAAAATGGAATAAAAACCATACTTATGCGTTTTGACGTAACACAGACTATAAGGAGAAACTATTCACTCCTAAACTGGGATCGGGTTCAGATGTACTGACCACTGGAGGCTCTACCTTACAATATGAGTAGCTTGCCAAAGTCAAGATCAAGCTTAATTAGGTCCAAATGCAATTTTCTACCTACTGTGTACAAGACATCCCCATGATTGCACAATTCCTCATAACATAATGAAACATCAGCTTATAAAAACTATAAATTGAGAAATGTAAGACGGAAATGATCTTTTCTTTTTGTGTTTCTTTTTTTTTTCGTTTTTTTTTCAATAAATACTAAAAATGAACTAAGAAAATTAAAAGAAAATAAACTAAAAAGTAAAAATCGAATCTAAATTCAATCCTAAATGCAAATCCTGAATGCAAATCCTCCCCCAAGCTAAAACTTCACATTGTCCTCAATGTGCATGCAATTATAACAGAAACAAACCGAGAAACGGTTGGTAGCACATAGAGCAGAGAAACAAGATGAGATTCTAATGGGAAAAGGGGCTAAAAAAAGAAAAAATAAAAATGCTAAAAATAAAATAAAAGAAAAAGAAAAATCTTACAAAATGTCTAGCCTCCCCCAAGCTAGTATAAACAAGGGGAGCTCATCATCTCATCACAAAGGCTACCAGCTACGACCTCTCCTCTCAGAAGGAGGTGGCTCGGATGCGGATCCAGAAGCATCTGTATAGTAGGTATCATCTGCAGAATAATAACTACCACAAGAAGTAATGATCCCGGTTGGGTCGCTGGCTCCTAAGGATTGGTACTCTTCTACTAGGTGATTTCCAAAATCACCTCTATACCCTCCAAAACTCTCAACGCCATAGTCAGTTCCACAGTAATCCGGTCCGGTCTGCGGCACACCTGCATCATAAGTAGTACCATACCCTCCCTCGGGCCAAGTATAAAAAGATGGGTGGGGGCCCTCAGGTCTAATCACACCTTGCCTAGCAAAGTGGTCATAGATAGGGTGCAAAGCAAGCTGCTGGTCGGACTGAATTTTATTAACGGACAAGGTTAAGGCTTCAAACATGGCGGTCACATCGCCCGTAGCATGGGTCGATTGAGAGGATGATCCCACCTCAGGGCGGCGGGATCTAAGCTGAACATGGGGGTCAATGGGGGTAATATCCCCAACAGGAAGGTAGTAAGTGGGTCGGGGTAAGATAGCCTCACCCTCCTGAAGTTGAGGACGCTGCCTAAGTAATGGAATTTGCTGTACCTCAGCGGTCAACTTGACCGAATCACGGCCAGCTATCCTCCAAATCATATGGGGGTGAGAGACTCGAAACCAGTTGAGTTGAACAAAATAAGCATAATCCAACCCATTTCCCATCTCGGTGGGAGGTGTAGTCAAAGCATGAAGGTCAGTGGTGGATTGGTTAAAACCACAAACTCGCATGGTCAACTGAACAACAAAATGATACGGAATACTAATAGACCATGGTTCATCACCATTCACATTAAAATATCCTCCTAACATTTCTAACTCCACTCGTCTCACCAAATAAGGCTTAGCACGACCCAAGAAGGTCCATCCCATGAATCTTTGCCAGATTCTAATGGCGGGATGATGGATATGTTGGTGTGGGACATGGTCTCAATGAGAGACAGGGTAAGTCGAAATAGCACTCCAAAGCAGGCTAATATCAAAGCCTTCTGGAGGTGAGGTAACAGTATCCTCAGTGGTGAGACAAAATTGTCTAGCAAAGTTCTCTAAGTTCATATTATAATCATCATTAAACAAGCGAAACTGAACTTGAGACATGGTATTTCTATTTCTAGACCTGTGTAACTCAAAAGAGCTCAAGAATTCAAAGGTTAATTGAGGGTAGGTCTCATAACTAAAGTTCATGCTAGCATTCATACCTACACTGTAACACCCGCAAATGTACCCTATTTTTATAGTAAGAATATTTTACGGATACTTTTCAGAGAAATTTAGTTTTAGTTTAGAATTAAATTTCCCGAGTCGAATTTTGAATTTCCGAGTTCGTATTTGGATTTTACGCGAGATTTCAAGTGAATCCCGTCTTAAGGCGTCTTTGACTTTTCTTGACTTTTTCCACTAACTCACCTCATACTCCCTCATAACCTAACACTTCCTCACACAACTCTACTCTTTCTTCTTCCTTAAGAAAGCCTAGTTTCCATTTCTTCCAAGCTTAGATTCGTCATAACTCGTTCGTTTCTCGCTCAAATTCACGTAAGTTCGTCTTATTCTTCCCCTCTTAGCTTCCTCTATCCGTATTGGTAATAAAATTACCGTCTTTCTCGCTTTTCAAACTTTCCGTCTTTCTCAAGGTGAAGTATATTCATCTTTTATTAACTATTTGTAGGTGGTGACCTCCAAGATCCCGACAAAGACTATTTCTTAATCGAAGAGGACCTTGACGCAGAGTGAAGACGCAATAAGGTAACGGTGAAGGGTTACTCGATATCATTTACGTGTTTTACATGTTTTCTATGTTAGAATTCGAATTTAGAATACGATTAGTAAGCTGAGGAATTATATTATTGATAATGATTGTTGTTAGTTGATGATTTTTGATGATGATTATTGATTGTTGATAGTTAATAGAAGTGAATTATGAAAATTGGAAATGATCGAACATTGTTAAATTGCTCACGGGTGAACTGGGGTTCCCAGCCGGGTGACCGGCCGCCGGTCTGCCCACCGGCTGGGAATACATCAGAATGACTTTGATTTTTTGTGTAGTGATGCTCCCGGCCGGGTGCCCGGCCGCCGGCCCCCTGACCGGATGGGAACACGCTGCCTTTTCTTTGTGATTTTTGGATTTTGCATGATGCGCCAGCCGGGGCACCGGCCGCCTGTCCACTGACCGGCCGGCAACACGCTGGACTTGTTTCTTATAATTTTCTAAATTTCGTAATTTATAATAGTTCGCATGGTTCGTTTATCGTATAATTTTACGTAGTGACTTATAATATTAATGTTTTGAATATATGATATTTCATTCGCTTGTATCACATGTTTTGTGACGGTTTTTGGTATGTCCTACTTTGAGTCGGTTTTTACAAATGTTACGGTTTGAGCACTATTTTGTTATATGCCTTGTACTCTCATTCCCTTGGCTACCTCCACGTTCGTAAGGCTGAAATGTCGGAACGGAGATGTATCCTACTGCTTAATTACATGTGTTAGTGGGCATACGACGACGTTGTTGGGAGGCGAACGCATTGCGTTGAACGACCCGGCCGTCAAATGTTGTGTACTTGCGAGGTGGTGCTATTTGCATGTAGCGTACCGATTGTTGTGAGGCTTGTGCTCTTTTCCGCATCTTTCGTGAATTTTCGACCGAATTTGGGGTACTCGGCGTCTATGATTGACCGAGTCTTGGATGCGAAATATCATCGCATGTCGAATCGAAAAACGTTTATTCCGAGAGTCTTACCAGGTTTAGACTAGGAACCGTATTATTATCGTCGTCCTACCAGGAGGAAATTAGTCCACATATACGAAATGAATTGAATCGTGTATGCATTTAGAGAAATGCTTATCTCGTGGATGCCTTTTAATCATACTTGCCATGTACACGGTGCTAGTGCGTTTCATTTACTGTGAGAGAGGTCGTCAATATATCGTTGTGTTTGGATGGGTGATTACATGATTGATTATTCATGATCATACCATGACTTGGCATGGTTTGTTTGTCGAGTCTCAATCTTATCAAACTTATACCGCTAACGGTGAGATGTAAGCCCTAGTGAGCGTATTCGGTTGCCTAAGAGTGTCTTCCCCGAGTCTTTGTATAACATGATGGATTCGGATTTGTATTCCATATGCTTTTATCATTATATATTGAATTGCCTATCTATCCTTATCGTATTTCACATGTATATCTATATATGCATGCTTCTACTTTTGTATTTCTTTCTATGTGGCGTTCATGTTTTTCATGGATGAACAGGTTGATTGCATGGATGACTTTTTGCTTGATATTTTGGGTTCGGGTGTGAGCTAGCGGGCGTTGTCCCTGGATTGAAACACCTCTAGACGATTTTAGCTAGTTTGCTAAACACTTTGACATTTATACGATTTTGAGAGACTTCGTCTCTTTGTTGTATTTCGTACTTTAGTTTGTAATATTTGACACTCCTCGTATACTTCTTCTTGCATGTATAAAAGTTTTTAAAATACCGTATTTCCGCTAATTAATTCACATGCTTGTTATGTTTTATTTTCGCATTCTCGAGGGTTGTCACAGTTGGTATCAGAGCATTTATCGCTCCCGACGCACACACGTGAACCCTAAACTTAAACTACTTGACCTTGAAATAATAAATGAGAGATGGGTAGAAGTTAATGACTTTTACTTGGTAGTCTATTTGTTTATGCTAATTGATAGGAATAACTTAATTTGTTTTTGTTTCTTATGAAGATGGTTAGACCACGACTAGTTGATAACGTTATGTTGGAAGCTCTCACTCAAGTGTTGAAAAACCAAATAGATGCGGCTTTAGCTCAAGCCAACCAAGTTCCCCCTCGAAGGGAAGATAACCATCAAGGAGGCTACGCTTGGTAGCTGGACAAATAGCTAGGAGTAAAATTGTACCATATGGTGGAGAACCGGACCCTACGGAACTATCAGATTGGTTCCGAGAGATGGAGAAGCAGTTTGATCTATACCAAGTTCGCGAAGAGGACAAGGTGAGGATCGCAAAGCACTTCCTTGTGAGGGAAGCTGATAATTGGTGGGCTATCACAAGTGCCACCGCTGTTCTTGAAGAGGACTTCAATTGGGCTTGTTTCAAAGCTCTAGTGAAAGGTAGATTCTATCCTAAAGAGCTTAAGCAACAAAGGCTCAAGGAGTTCATTGACTTTAAGCAAGGTAACTTGTCTGCGCAAGACTTTACTACGGAGTTCAACAAGCTTGCTCATTTTCCTCCGAGGCTTATCCGAGACGACGAGGACCAAGCCTTCTATTACCGCAACAAGGTGAGTGCCGTTCTTCAAAGTCAAGTGAGGAGGAATACTACATCCTTCGGAGATTTATATGATGATGCCTTGTGGGCCAAAAATTCCATGAAGGCTATTAGGGATGAAGCTTTGATGAATAATCCTTCTCCTTCTTTCACTCCTAGACCAAATGTTTATGGGAATAGACCGTTTATTCCGTCTTCCTCTAACTCTTATGCTAACAAGAGGAGATTCAATCCTCCTTCCACTGCAAATGCAAGAGCTCCTGCTCCTTTAATTTCATTCCTCGAGCTACTTCTAATGTTGCTCATAGGCCTTATGCTCCTCAAGCTAAAGCTCAAGCTCGCAAATGTAGCCGTTGTAGACATCCACACCACCCCGATGTGTCTTGTTCCAACCGACCATATGTGTGCTTCTTTTGCCAAAAGGGTGGTCACCGTTATGAAGATTGCCCCGATCGTAAGTTGCCCCCTCCTCCTCCTGCTAAACCTAAGGGTTCTATCTTTTTTATGAGCCGTGTCGAAGCCAATGCTCATCCAGAGATCATTACGGGTATGTTCTCAATCTTAGAGCAACCGTGTCTTATTCTTTTTGATACCGGTGCTTCAATGTCTTTTGTGTCTTCGACTTATGCTAATAAATTATCTATCAAGCCTACATCTAGTGAGGATACTCCCATATCCTTACCATCCGGAGATATTATCTCTTGTTCTACTCTATATCCTAATGTCCCAATATCTATTGCGGGTTCTATCTTTCCCGCAAATCTCCTTAAGTTACCTCTAGGAGAGTTCGATATAATCCTAGGTATTGATTGGTTAGCATTGTATCATGCTAGGTTCGAGTGTCGTGATCAAAAGATTTATTTAAAGAGTCCTTTAGGAGTTAGAATAACCTATAAGGGATCTTATCCCCGAAAAGGTGTGTCTTTGATTTCCGCTATGAAATTGGTAAGTATGGTTAGAAAAGGTCACCAAGCATACTTGTGTATTGTGACTTCTTCAACTACCTCTTTGCCAAGTATTGAAGATGTGCCTATTGTTCATGAATTTGTTGATGTATTCCCCGAAGATTTGCCGGGGATTCCTCCCGAGAGTGATGTTGAGTTCTCTATTGATCTTGTACCTGGTTCTGGACCCATAGCCAAAGCTCCTTACCGTATGGCTCCGACCGAATTGAAAGAATTAAGGAAGCAGTTAGATGATATGATTGAGAAGGGTTTTATTCGACCAAGTGCCTTGCCTTGGGGTGCTCATGTTCTTTTTGTAAAGAAGAAAGATGGATCTATGAGGCTTTGTATTGATTATCGTGAACTGAATCGGATTACAATCAAGAATAGGTATCTTTTACCAAGAGTTGAAGATTTGTTTGATCAATTAAAGGGTGCTTCTACTTTTTCCAAGATTGATTTGAGATCCGGTTATCACCAATTCCCGTTCGTGATGTTGATATTCCGAAGACCGCTTTTAGTACAAGGTATGGTCATTATGAGTTCAAAGTAATGCCTTTTGGATTGACGAATGCTCCCGCTATCTTTATGGATCAAATGAACCGCACATTTAATGCGTATCTTGACAAGTGTGTGGTGGTATTCATTGATGATATTCTTATTTTCTCCAAGTCCGAA
>JAIUZE010000640.1:0-30732 GCA_022085475.1 Heliosperma pusillum
ATGAATCGAATAAGGAGAAAGGTGAGCTTCATCAAGAATTCTCTTCCTCAACTCGGCACTTCTCGGAACAAACATTCGACCATGGTAACGAAGGTAGCCATCATTATCCACCACGCAATCTTTAGCTTGCCCAAGTGATATTTTTGCTCGAATGGCGATAAAAGTAGCATCCTCCGGTAAACAAGTACGAATCTCTCGATAAAAATCAGGTTCCGCGGTCAAAGCACCAAGATAATCAAATCCTTTCCCAACAAACTGTATCTGAAGCTTCTGAAATTCCGTTACTAGTTCATCGGGTAAAGTACCAAGAGCATTTAATGAATGACTAGTCTTCCTACTCAAAGCATCTGCCACGACATTTGCTTTTCCCTCGTGATAAATCAACTCCGCATCATAATCATTCACCAACTCTAACCATCTTCTTTGCCTCATGTTCAACTCTTTCTGCGTAAAAATACACCTCAAGCTCTTATGATCTGTATATATTCGACAATAAACTCCGATAAGATAATGTCTCCAAGTTTTCAAGGCATGTACCACAGCTGCTAACTCAAGATCATGAGTCGGATAATTCACTTCATGAACCCTGAGTTGTCGAGAAGCATAAGCAATGACCTTTCTATTCTGCATCAAGACACATCCCAAACCATGCTTTGAAGCATCACAATATACATCATACTCAGCTTCATCATCTGGCAAAGTTAAAACCGGTGCGGTAGTCAATCTCTTCTTTAATTCCAAAAAGGCAATTTCACATTCATCGGTCCAAATATACTTCGCTTCCTTCTTTAGCAATTGAGTCATCGGTCTTGCTAATTTGGAGAAATATTTCACAAACCGACGATAATAACCCGCTAAACCAAGGAAACTCCGAATTTCGGACACATTTTTCGGACTTTTCCAATCCACAACCGCCTCAATTTTAGCTGGATCGACCATAACACCGACTTTGGAAATGACATGACCAAGGAAAGATACCTCGGGCAACCAGAATTCACATTTGGAGAACTTAGCATACCACTTTTGGCGTCGAAGAACACCCAAAATGGCTCGAAGGTGAATAGCATGTTCCTCCTCAGATTTCGAAAAGATCAAAATGTCATCAATAAATACCACCACACATTTATCAAGATACCCCCGGAAGGTACGATTCATTTGATCCATGAATATTGCAGGGGCATTAGTCAAACCGAATGGCATCACATTGAATTCGAAATGACCATACCTCGAGCGAAAAGCAGTCTTGGGCATATCTGCTTCCCGAACGGGAATTTGATGATAACCCGATCTAAGATCAATTTTTGAGAAAGTAGAAGCACCCCGTAACTGGTCAAAGAGATCATTAATACGAGGAAGAGGATATTTGTTTTTGATGGTGACTCGGTTCAATTCACGATAATCGATGCACATACGCATTGAACCGTCTTTCTTCTTGACAAAGAGTACGGGCGCACCCCAAGGAGAAGAACTAGGCCTTATGAAGCCTTTCTCAATCAAATCATCGAGTTGGATTCTCAACTCTTTCAACTCAGAAGGCGCCATACGATAAGGAGCTTTGGCAATTGGTCCAGTTCCAGGAACTAGATCAATAGAGAATTCGACATCCCTTTCAGGAGCAATCCCGGGTAATTCATCGGGAAATACATCGGGAAATTCTCGAACAATAGGAACATCTTTTAAAGAAGGAAGAGAAGAATCAGAAGTAGTCACTACACATAGAAATGCTTGATGACCCTTCTTCAAAACATTTAACATTTTCATAGCCGAGATTAACTTAACACTTGTCTGTTTTCTAACTGACTCGGAACAAAGGAACGGTTTCTCTGATTAGCCGGTCCACTCTGGAAGTTTCTCCTCTTGTTTGGAAAAGAGGGAGAAAAAGAAGGTCGGGAAGAAGGATATAAAGGTCTCTTGCCAAAAGAATTAGGAGCAACATAAGAAGTACGGGCCTCTTCAGCAATCTCCCGGATAGAACTCTCCGCCCAAATGGCATCATTATAGATCGAGACGAAAGAAGTAGAACCACGACTGATCTTCCCCTTTATCTGGGGAGAAAGCTTTCCCAAATAAAAGAAGGCTTTGTCTTCCTCCACCCTAATAAGTCGAGTGGCATAATGAGCCAACTCATTGAACCGGGTAGTGAACTCCTGAACGGATAATTTGTCTTGTTTAAAATCCATGAACTCCTTCAACTTTTGCTGCTTCAACTCATCCGGATAAAACCTCGTCTCCAAAAGTTCCCGGAAACGAGTCCACCCGAAATTAGGCTCCAACTTAGCGGTAGGACCAGAAAGAGTCCACCACTGATCGACCTCTTTCACTAAGAAGTGAGAAGCTAAACGAACCTTGTCCTCTTCAAGGACATCATAAAGAGAAAAACTCTTCTCCATCTCTCGTAACCACTCGGAAAGTTTAACGGGATCAACTTCGCCATCGTAGGTTTTGGCTTGGCTCCTCGATAGCTGAGAAGCGACCCACGTATAACCACCGTGGCTCTCACGGTCAGGATTCGGATTTACTTGCTGGTTTTGCAGATTTTGCTGGTTTTGGATAATAACGGTAAGAGCTGCTAAAATGGTGTTGTCAATCCTCGGAGGCATCTTGCAAAAGGAAAACACAGATTAGTACTTAACATTTAGCAAGAACAAGAAGACTACAACATAAATCCGAATCTACCCATCTTACCCTTCTATCTCACGGTTTATTATTTCTTAAGGTCAAGTTATTTATGCAAGGGTACACAAACGTGCGTCGGGAGCAAAATAGCTCTGATACCAACTGTGACACCCTCAAAATTTGCGGAAAGAAAAAAAATAATTTAAATACATAGAAGATAATAAAACATATACGAAGGTGTCATAAAATAAAAAAGGTAATTACAACAACGGAAACACTATATACAATGGAAGAATCTAACAAGACGGGAGACATATCTCCCGTATAAATACGAAATAAAAGTGTGGACAATAACTTAAAAACTATGACGACATAGGTCCAAGGTAAAATACTTCGCTCGCTAGCTCGTCATGTACCCCAAAATATGCATCACCACCTGTTCGACCGCATTAAATATAAACACGGAAGCCACAGTCAGTTGGGAGTAACTCCGAGTTCTCCCAGCCACGAAATGTCGAGTTTAATGAAACATGAAAAACCTAAAAGCAATGTATATAGAAAATACAAAACCTTAACATATATGATATGCTTTTCATGTTATGAAACAATTAACTAACACATAACCTATCATGTGACAGCTATCATGTGAAACCGTTAATAAAATATAACCCGAGGTAGGGAAGCTGGTATGCTGGCTCAGCGGGTACCATGTAACATGGCCCTGATACACTCAAACCCTAATCAACACGTAATCATGGAATCAGTTAACAATCGGTTAATCCAAACTCTATCAATCATAGAGGGAGTTGCAATCTCACCTTCTAGAACTCATAGAATCATACAAACATGAAAGACCCAATCTTCTACAAAAAGGCATAAGTATTAGGACAGTCAATAGTCGACTTCTGTAACTCGAGGCTATACCACAAGGTAGGAAAACATCCTAGTCCTAGACTGATCAGACCTAGCGACAACAGCTATTCCATTCCCCATCTCGTGACCAGAAGTACACAAGAAACTCTACTAGGCGACCCTCTAAGCAGAGATGGCTAGTACTTAAGCTGGCTCCATCCCCAAAGTGGATTAGGTAACCATGCCCCGACTTGGATATAAACCCACCAAGCCGAGACACAAAAGCTATCAAGCAGTGAACTATATACTCGTTAAAGATAGTACGGGCCTATCAATGTCATGGTCCAAGATACTCATTTAGAATTACCATGGCCGAACCAAACTAATATCTTAACTCAGAGGTTACCTTTAAAACATGGCCAAGATACGACTTAACATTCCATATAATCGTAATTCTCTATGGGTACTTAGTCAACACGACACCAACCATATAATCAAAACAGTCACGGGAAAAACATCCTATCATGTGACTAATTGCATATAAATCAAAATCAAATATCATATCGCCTCATATCTACTAAGGCTAATTCCATAATTAAATACAACCTTACTTGAAGACAAATCCCCGACCCGAGTCCCGCGACGGGTCATCAGTCAAATCGGGGCTGACTAGATCTTAGTTTGACCAAACCCGTTGGATCAAACCGGCTAGAAACAGAGTCTTTATCACATAGACATAGACCTAAAAATCAACATATTCAAAACATGTTATTTCATTAAAACTTCTAACATGTGAAATATTTAACATTTCCGAAAACCCGATTGACTACAAGGATAGTAAATTAAACTATAAACCCGTATTATAATTTCTAACATGTGAGAAATATTAATTTTATGAAAAACCTTTTTAATTAAATATTTTACTTATTAGTATTTCCCGCTTGCTAAATATTACAAAACACGATGAAAAGGACGATAACTCAAAAACCGTCACGAATCCCAAAGTGGGACCCACGGGCTGAATTGGGCCGGACCCACATGGGCCTGTTTTGGGCCTCACGGCCTGAATTGGGCTGTTTTGGCCTTTTATTCGATTTTACTAAAAACCGTTTCCTAATATTTCCCCGCATGCTTAACATAATTAAAACCCGTCAAAACAACAACCAATCAATCAAACATCGACACAAACCAAAGACCAAAACCCGGACCCACCATGGACCAACCCAGACCGGTCTGCACCGGCCTGGACCGGCCTGGTTTGGTCCGGTTCAGTCCAAACCCCACGGTTCACCCAACAACAACATCAAATCAATTCCAACATGTTTTTTAATCATCAAACAACCATTTTAACAAACATCATACAAAATCATAACTTATTAAAAATCATCAAAATTTGTCAAGAACACTAAACTTGTTAAAATTTAATAAACAACTTAAAAATTATAACTTGTTAAAAATCATCAAAATTCATCAAGAACAACAAACTTGTTAAAATTTTCTAAACAACATAAAAAATCATAACTTAGTAAAAATCATTAAAATTCTTCAAGAACACTAAATCATCATAAAATTTCCTACAACTTAAAAATCATCAAGAACACTAAATCATCATAAAAATTTCCTACAACTTAAAAATCATCAAGAATCATAAAACAACATAAAATTCCATAAAACATAAAAATCATCAAAAAATCATAAAAATCATAAAACAACATAAAACTTACTACTTAACATATTACTAACTAAAAATCCATAAATCATAAAAACATGAACCAAAAATAAAGATGAACCAAAATCCAAATAAATAAAACTAAAGGCTATATTACTAACTCAAATCCTAAATAACCATAACATGAACATAAACTAAAACCTATGTGACAGTAATTCGTCGAGTAAAACGGAATTGTTACCTTAGCTAGCCAAAATAATTAGCACCAAAATAATAATAAGAAATATATAATAAGAAACCCTCCTACTAATCTTCACCCAAAATATACGAGTCGCCAAACTCGTCTTCAAAATCTTCCCCTATAAGAAATAACAAGAAAACATTATTAGAACTAAAAATATGAATTTCCATAATTAAAGTGTTGAAAACGATCTTGACGGAATTAAAATATAACCGTACGTGAAGATGAGGAGCGAAGAGGAGAGTCTAGAAATATAAATTAGGATGGATTTAATTAAGAAACGAAGATTTTATAAAGGTTTTGCTCAAGAACGATGAAGAACGATTGATGAACGACGAAGAACACGAAGAACGATTAAATAAAGTGATGTTTTGATCTTTATTTGAGTTGTTGTAAAAATGAAAATTTGTTGGTGAGTGGAGAGTGGGTTGAGCCGTGTAGATATAGGCCAAATAAAGATGTCGAGTTTTGAAATTGTTGTTACGTAATTGACTCGCGTTTAATAGTTATTTTACGGTAAATGATTAAATAGATTCAAACGTAACGTTAATCTACATCCGTCAAATATCAGATATTTATGTATTAATAATCAAAAAAGGAAATATCAGCTATTAGGGACTTTTTGACGTGCGGTATGCGTGAAGGATCGTCTGATTTCGACGCGTTTGCGTAATTTTCGTTATTGATCGCTAAAGTACATAGTTATCTGAATATTATGTATTGTAATCAAATAATGAACATATCAAGGCTATTAAGAGGAAAATGAGCCGTGTGGTCTTGTGCTTTGCGCGGGGTCTGATTTTTATCGATTTGCGTCATCTCCGTTGACGGATCGATAAAGTAAGTAAATATCTAGATATTTTGATTATTTTAATCAAAATAAATAAAACATCTAATGGTGAGTGGAAAGCGATGCCATCAACGTGTGACTCATGCCAAAGTCGAGTTTCGATTTTTTTGCGCGCATTACGATGCGTCGGGAATAGTTAAATGACGTTTGGTTAAAAACCGTAAACGTTATTCTTTAAATTCCGAATAAATTCAAAATAATTATATTAAATTATGATAAATCTTAATAAATCTAAATAAAAATAAATCAAAAATATTATTTTTTTAAATAAAATTTCGGTCTTCATACTTATGAGACGAGTCGGGAAAAGTCAACGGAAGTCAAAGTTGACT
The DNA here is from genome assembly GCA_022085475.1 of Heliosperma pusillum. Classification (NCBI taxonomy): domain Eukaryota; kingdom Viridiplantae; phylum Streptophyta; class Magnoliopsida; order Caryophyllales; family Caryophyllaceae; genus Heliosperma; species Heliosperma pusillum. Next base: position 6,561 of record JAIUZE010000640.1, read on the forward strand.
GAAAGGTCGAGAAAAGTCGAAGATGACTTAAAAGTCAAGAAAAGTTTAGGACGACTTAAAAGTCAAGAAAAAGTCAATGACGACTTTAAAAGTCAAGGAAAAGTCAAAGACGACTTAAAAGTCAAGAAAAGTCAAAGATGACTAAAAACGGTCTTTTCATGGAATCCCTCAAAAATTCCAAATACGAACGCGGAATTTCAAAATAAGACTCGGAACAAAAAGTCCTATTTTAAAAACTTAAGTTCTACTGAAAAGTGTTAGTAAATATTTTTACTAGAAATTGGCTTTTATGTTCTCCGGGTTGGTTACAGTTTACATAACATAACATATTTTCTGAAGTTTTGGGAGGTTGTGTCATTCGTCGTAAACAGCATGCGAAGATCAGTCGACATCACATTATGTGTAAGGCGCACATCTCCTTGGCAACAACATAAGCTTTGTGATTCATTTTTGAAAAGTTTTGCGCCGCAGTAACGACACAAGGACAGCAAAGGAAGAACATACGGCGTATCAGGCGGATGTGAAAAACCTTCAAAGATGTTTCTATCATTTAGAAAAAAGTAAAAAAAGAAAAAGACACGAAATATATGATGTTGAAGATGGGATTTTTTTTTTGTTTACCCTTTCGATTAGAAGGCGACAAGACTGGGCGATTTTTCTTGGTCAATCGATTTGTACGAGAACACGACGCAGCGTGCTTGAATAGATTCATATTGAACAATTATTCAGCATAACTGAAAAAACTTCGGATACGTAGCGAAGAAATTATGTAAAAGAAGCAAATATTAGTAATTTACTTATTGTCCTTCTGAGTATCATAAGAATTTATTTACGCCTCTTTGACTATTCATAAAAAAAATGGTATATGCATTCCAACAGTAAATATATTGAGTTTTCAACCTAAAAGATTTAGCATCTCAAAACTATGGTAATCGCGATTGCATTAAAATGTCAATATCATGTGCAAATCTAAAGAAACAGACAGGGGCGAACCTAGGACTAAAACTTTAGGGTAGCGAAAATATTAAACGATTTTTTGCTATAAATAGTTGTCACGAAAAATTGTGATGGCACATAAATATTCAATGGAAAAAAAAGGCAATATGACTATAGAAGGAGTCGAACTCTAAAATTTCTGCCTCTAGTACTATAGGTTTTACTACTAAGCCACCCAAATTTTGTTGTATATACTTTGCCTTTTATTTATATTATTCCTTTTTACTGTCTTATTTGGGGTATCAAAATACGAGCGTCTAAACTATTTTTTTTTGTGCTTTGGGATAGCGTCCGCCACCCCTTGCCACCTACTGGGTTCTCCCCTGGAAGCAGATAAGAATTAATAGAAGGTTAATGTAAATGATAAGGTATAAGTACAACGCCTATAGCGTTAGATCTGTCCGTTTTCTTTCTTAGAATAATAAACTTGACAAAAAATGTATAGTAAAAAAAGTAATCTACTATATACTAAAGAGGAATCATTTGAAGGCCTCTTATTGGCTAATGAGTTTTGATGGAACAAAAAAACAATGGGTCCCACATTTTTAGTCTACTATAATTTATTACTCTCTCTCCTCCCCACTTTCATCATTCTATTTAATTAATTTCTCTCCTCATTTCTTATACTTTCATACAAATTTATTTTTTAAAATAATTTAATTTCCAACTATGAATATATCTAATTTATAAATGAAAAATTTTTGTTTTAATTTATAAATAATATTTGTTGTTGTACGAATATGAAAATTTCACACTAAAAATTCCGAAAAAAAATTACTCTGCTATTCATAAAATACATGACTTTTTTGTTGTGATAAACACTATGAAAGATTGGTGTATAATAAGGATTAATTAATTAATATGTGGCTATATGGTCATTATTTCTGTGCTTTTTGCGAGAAATATGTGGAGGCAACGTCAAGTTATTTTTTAGGCAAGGCAAAAAAATGGGAGAGCGAGTGAGTGAGATTACATGAGACACGGCAAAAAATGAATTTATAGGTTTGTGATTTTCTGAAACTAGAATTTGAGTAAGATGAGGAGCGGATTATAAGCTCAAACATAGGGAATACATACATGAGCCAATCTATTCTTAATTGTGTTTGTTAAACCATTTACTCGGATCTAACATTCATTAATCAATTATGTTAATTTCATTATGTAAAAGTGCACTTATAAAAAATATATTATATGTTTGACCAAACTTCTTATAGAGTTTTTTTTTTTTTAAAACACAAGTTGACCAAACACATACTCCATATTATATTTCGTTATTACTCAAAAGTTAAATATAATTTTCTAAAAACTCAACACTTTTAAAAAATTAAACTTGCGTAACAAAAATTTAAGTTTAATAAATTAGACCAAATATGCTCTTAATCGACATGAGATTAGACTCCATGTTCGGTTAGGGAGAATAATCTATGTCTTATTTATTAGCGTAACGTTTGAAAATTTTCATGTATATACTTCTTACTCCAATAATAACGCCTATAATTACAACCCGTGCATATTTTGCACGGGTTTATAACTAGTATTTTTACATGTATTAAACTGTTATACGATCAACAAAATAATTGTAATAATATACAAGTATGTAGCAGAAAATTAGTTGATAAATAAATGGATATATTTCTAAAAAAAGACAAGTAAATATTCAAACGCAACGAAAAACGTTCGCATAGCATAAAATGTGTAGATAATACAGAGTGATAAAAAAACTTAGTAAATAAACTTGTAAAAAAAATCGTACGCAAAATCACATTGACTAGTAGCTTGGTTAATCCTGATAACGTATTTTTTGAGTCCATTTAAAAAGAGATCCCAAAAGTAGTGTACATCTATTTTGTAAGGTACCTTCACTCATATTTGATGGTCTATTTTCTGAACAACCTAAAGTGTAAGCTAATGTAGTAATATAAAAAACCTTTATATAGTAAAAAAAAAATCATAAGAAAACAATAAACAACACCAATTTTCCTACCAAAAAAAACCGTAAAAACGAAGCAGAAAACACAGGAGAAAATCGAAGTAGAAGTTGCTAACGACCTTTTATTTATCATAGAAATCTATTTGTCTTTCATATAAAACAATAATGAGTTTATTTCTTTCAAGTTAATCATTTTGTCCTAACTTAGTTTAAGTAATAACGTTCAACTAAATTTGGAATTACAAAACCAACAAAAAAAAAGCAACGAACTATTCACCAAAACTATTCTATTATACTACATCCGATTTTAAAAAGGCAGTTTCATAATCTGAAAATTTAGAAACATAAATAGGAACTTTCGGGTTAACCACTAAACACTCGTGTATAAATTGGTAAAAGCATAGTCCTAGGCTCGTAGTCATTAAGCTAAAATGTCGTCCATCGAAACAATAGAAGTAAGTTACATGAGAAAAAGAAAAAAAATCAAAACTTTAGTTTACGGGCAGTGTAGAAGTGATGTTCATATTCACCTGCAAAAATTAATAAACTATGACGCATATATTTATTTTGGAGTTTATGAAGTTAACGATCAGATAAGAACGGACTCGGATTGACGTTTTCAGTGTTAATAAGTAGTAGTCCAAAGAAAATCTATCTTTGTTCATGCATAAAGAAAATTTAACATAATTATATGCATATACTTACCTTAAACTTAATATACAAAATGATGTAGTAAGATCTCCTTTAAACTGACAGTGTCAATGATAAAAAGTGCAGTCGTAGAGGATGTAATTTGTGTTAAGATCTTAACCAAATAGGATATTTAACGGCGAGAGGAAAAAGATTTGAGTTCTTCTTAGTTACTATATGAATAGTATAGGGAAAATTCCAATAAGTACATGCAACAAAGAAACAGTTTCAGAGCAATACTACAAACCAACAGCACAAAAGAGACACATATACACATAATTACTTCTAATAGTAATAGGTGGCAGCAATTGTCTGTGTTGTTAACATGCAGATAAAGCTAGAAAGTGGCAGGAAAGACATGGGAGTTGTATAGATGGCATACTCATCTTTTGAAATGTAACTAGTTTTATACCCGCGCTAAAATGCATGGATTGCTCTTAAAATTATGATGTTCGAAATATACTAATTAAACAAATATATAATTACTGTCAATTTTTATGTCAATTTTTTGTTCGATCAACATGCAATTTATTATTGTGAGCCCATGATTTATATAGATGGTGTATGTGTTTTTTTTTTTATAATCTTAGTCGATTTCAATTTGTTCTAAACATGTACTCGTATAATTGTATACGAAACATATGAGAATTGTAATAATTTGTATATTTTGTATATAATTTTTGGAGTGTAAATATTTTTTTTAATTTTATTTTTGGAATGGTAATTTTAAATTTTGTCGATTGTTATATTTTTTTTTTCCGGATTAGCATAGTATAAGTAAGGAAATCATATTATATAAGTTATACGAAGTATTATACTCCCTCTCATCCAAACCAAACTACCCCTACACTATTTCAAGTCAAACTTGATAAATATTGACCTTGATTATATGTAGTCCAATTTTTAAAATTTGTATATAAAATTGAAATATTTACATGTATTATAAAAAGAGGTTTCGGAAAAATATTATTTCGATGCAAAAAAGTAATATATAAATGAAGAAAAACGTAGTCAAAGTGTCGTCTCGTAGACCGTGAAAAGTCAACTGGGTAGTTTGGTTTGGATGGGAGGGAGTATGCTAGTTGGTGTGGGAAGCAGAGAGGTAAATTAAATGTTTTGGAAATTGTGTGGATCCTACATGCAAAAAAAATTGGAAAAAAGTTGAGTTTTTTCCAGCCATTAGAAAGGCTCGAAAATACTCATCTTTTATATATAGGAGGATTGCAACAGAAGAGTACATTTTGAAGCCACATGCATGAACCTGCATATGACAGAAAAGGACAGGAGTTATATGAGAGTAAGAAGGCCAAAAATAACTTAATTTATTAGTACGTTGATATTTACGAGGCGTCTTTTGTTTAAGAAAACATTAATTTTCAGGAATATGCTGAAAGACTGAATTATGTTGCCTATCCATGAAAAAGGACAGATATTATATTAGTTGATTCTCTATTACCCATTTGTGTTATAGAAAACCTATTAGTTACAAATCAAGGAGCTTAGTAGGCAGCTCATACTTATTCTAAATAATGAAATGAAATTATATAGAAACGTAGAAAAAAAAATTACAAACCTGCTTTAAATCTTTGTCAACGTCACATTGACCGTTGAGATTGAACCTCACTTAATCATCAGATAACACATGGAATCCCAATTTTCCCCGCATAACATATCGAAGCTTCTCACGCTTATCACTACACCCCTAAACCAAGGCTTGCTGCCAAGTGAGGTGGTTGTTGCACAAATTCAACTACATGGCAATGTTAAAGCAAAAAGAGTAATAATCCAGAAATTTCAATCCATATAATTAAGTTACCTTTCTAGAAACACGCCACATACATTATAAAAGCGCCTCAGCATAGCACCTAAGTAACTTGGTCCTCCATACTTTGTATCTAGCTCTCCACGAAACTGCAGAGTAATGCACATCATGAAATATTAAAATAAACATATCATGTCACTGTATGCAAAACACAAAGAGGTTAGAGCCTTAAACTTCCAAACACTTCCCCCTAATCAACATCAATATCTTAAAGAAAACTTCTACATCACTCGCCTCATAGACCTTAGCATTTAACAAAATGCCTTGTGAGTATATTTACAAAACACAGAGAACTTATTCTTAGGGGAAAATCAAATTACGGGGCTAATATAGATTGTAACCATATATCATCTCAACAATATAGCACGGCCCTATTTCAGGTATATTATAACAATATGAACGTAAAAGGACAAACACGTAATATAACATACAAATCACCAAGGTGAAGCTCATTTCCGTTTTCAAAGATTGAGATACTTCATTTTCCATTCATCCTCCCTCGTCCCGCTACGATTTTTGTTTTCCACAAAAATCTACTCCTTATATTCCACCAACACAAAAGTAGAGATAATATCACCCAATTCTCCATCTTTAGAAACGTTGTGGAGCAATTCTTACACATTACAAATTTACAAGTACATTTTTTGTTGAAATCTAAGTCCCGAAAGACTTCTACCCATATTTTAACATATTTTATATTCCCTTAAAGCTCGTGTCATACTTTAATTTTTCATAACTTTTTACATTTGTAGTCAAATTTTATTTAAAAACATTCACAATTTTAAGTTGTTACCGATTATTAATCATGAATTCATAACTCCTTAACTTTTCACCCTATTCCATCATTAACGATTTCCGAGGATGATCCTAGGGTCAAAATTTGGAAACCTCGACACAAACAGGTAATTTTATTGGATTGGATTAGGGGAAAGGCTACACATTTCTAGAATTGAATCTCGGACATTATGGGGTAAGGCTACCTCATCCTCGTAAGAAGTTCTAAGATGACTTTTATACGTGATCGACACCTACAAAGTTGCAATTAATAAAATCAAGAAAAGAACTTCGACATATCAATGCTTAGCTTCAAATTGAGAACTCATGTAAAGTAGTCCGTATATATTAATCAAGGAAAGGACAAACATTAATTGTAAGAGAATACATGGAAACACATATACGCATGGGGTAGTATCATTTAAATACAATGTTCGTGAACAGTATATACCTTAGATAGTTCCTCGATTTGGTCTAAAAGGGAGATTATGTGACGCAATGTAACAGGACGATTCCATAACTGCTGCAACTGCTTCTTAGGCGCACCAAGTTTTTTCCTAGCCTCAGACTGTCCTTTAAAACGAAACACTTTCTGCAAGGACCAATTGATAAACAAAGAGTACCATAAAGTTTCTTATTTATTATGCTAACTGACAGTTTACTAAGGTCTTTACATTCTATACCATTCCAAGAACATAGTCTTTGGTTACTAATATTCCAAATACTTCAACAATTCTCATGGTCTTTTATTATAGATTACTTGAATGTAAATATTGCTAAACCTTCTAGTTGTTGAAAGTCGGGAGCTTGTAAACCAGGAAGCGAGCCATTTCCTTCACCCAAAAATCAAATATGAGGCAATATAGTCAAGGATTTATCATGAAACATCAACTCTCAAATATTTAAATTGTATATGATAAAGGTGTTACCTTCATTATCCTATAAGAAATAATGTACATACAAATGACAGTCTCCTAGAAGAAGCACCTAGATATAAATAGACCCAATAGGGAAAAAAGTAACTTTGGTTGCGGCAATTTGTCGAACACTTGGTGAACATAGACGACATTGTCCGCAACCTACAAAAATCTCAATACCCATTTATACTTTGGTTCACTATATTCAGCCTGCTAAGAAAAAATCTAATAACGGACAACCTAATTCGTTCTAGAGTCCTAGCTAACATGTAGTCTCAGAAATTGAACTAATTCTATATGCACAAACTTAGGTTCGTCAATGTTCTTACCTCGATAAATCACCGGATTCGCAGCGAACGAGCTTAGTCCCATATAGAAATTAGAAAGGTCCTACCCCAAGCTACATTGCTCCTGCCTCTGAATGGCACAACTACAAAATAGTCTATACATACGAACCTGAATAGTCCATCCAAACTTTTTGATATCTAGCTGAAACCAAAATGGTTAAGCTACCAACAAGTTTGTGGTAGTTACTCTCCTCCTATGGAATACAATAAACATATGTACATTAGTACATACACACTGGTATAACACATATAATGTACTAAGGTAGACACCATTTAGTTGTATTCATCTAAGTTAAACTTTCTAATCAAATATGCCAAATGGAATAATAAGCAAATCACAATGAGGTAGTTTTCTACACTGAAATATAATAAAAGGGGAAACACAAAAGGTAAGAATAGTACTGTCTCATAGCCTTGGATAAACATCGTAGCAACAAGTACACAAACAACTGATCATTGTGAACTCAGACACACTACTCTACAAAAATCTATAGACTACAATATATAGTTCAATTTCTTTTACAATTCACGTGAATGATGTACCTATGAATACAAAAGGCGTTGGCACATGATTGACATGTTATACATTAATGAAGATTGAAAGAGAGATAGAACAAATCGGGTATTTGTTATACGCTCGTGCAGTTATAAATGCAAAGCAAAGGATTATGATAAAGATTTAACTTTCCAGTTCAGATTTTACATTCGTCCATCGTGGTTTATTCACTTTACGACACAAACTCAGTTTGTCCTTTGCTCGTGCTACCTTTCTTACTGAACAAGAAGAAGGGCATACTTGTAACTTTGAAAGGTAATGGCAGGAACGAAATGAAAATCTGGATTATGCTTTGTATATTTCTTCAAGAAAACTGATGAAATTAGTCGGCACACCAATGTTAATATAGGCAATTACTTTTTTCCAAATAAATGTAGATATATAATTTTTAATTTGTTAAGTTGGAGATAAGCAAACAATTACTCTGTATTTGTATCAACTTTAGAAAGTTGTAACTACTGTATATTTTGTCAAATCACCCAACTGAAATCTAACGGAACAATAGTAGTGGAATTGGGCAAGTACGTTCTTAGATGATGATTTCAGACGAATCGAGTAAAATGTAAAGACACATCTCTAAAACTCAGGAAACACAACAATGATAGCACAAATCAACCACCCGCACCACTATTATTATCACCACTGAATACCCCATACAGTTTGCATTACAAAATTTGCGGTATGTGAAGTTTCCACTGAATTTTTTGACTGACCTAATACGTAAAGAGCTATTTGTCTGACTAAACGCCGCAAAATATGACAAAAACACAATTCAATACTCAATATTCAAAATTTGAGAAATCAAGTATATAGTTATATACAACATGCTCTAAGCACCATGAAAATTTGTCTTAATATCATTCCTCCCCAAAGGTCTTACATAAGATGATTGTATCACATTTTAAGTTAGCTGTGGTAGCCGGGTTACATCCGATCATCAAAACTGATATTACCCATAATATATACTCCCTTCGTCCCGGTCATTTGTTTAACTTTACTTTTGACACAATTTTTAAGGAAATGATAGGGGACCATTTGTGGTGGTACTTGGTGGATGACATGTGGACAATAGTCCCATTGGGTGCTCAAATTACTCATAGATTACCTTCCTAATATAGAAAGGTAAACAAATGAATGAGACACCCTAAAATGGAAATGGTAAACAAATGACCGGGACGGAGGGAGTATCATAGCAGATCTGAAGAAGAAACAGTCTCAGAAACCGATTTTGAACGGCAAAAATGAGCTGTAATGGGTAAAAGTCAGAGTAATAACTTACGATCTAGCAATAAGAAGAATAAGTTGTATAAGGTGGTACCTCGAGAGGCTTCCAACGACAAGCAGCAGCAGCGAGATAATTTTGGCAGTGTTTATTAGTACAAGGGAAAAGGGAAAAATTACGGTTTTATTGAAAATGAAAATGAAAATGATAAGTGAAGGAGAAGTATATTACGGTTTTATTGAAAATGAAAATGATGATGAAATGAAAATGAAAGAGATAAGTGAAGGACGAGAAGTAAACAACTTGCAAGTGGCAATTCCGTAATTAGTGACGTCAGCGAAGGGTATAAGCACTCTCAAAAATGTGTCACGCACGTATCCTCTTTTATTATAAGTAGATATTAACGGACCTTGGGTGCTAGGCTGGTGTATCAGCTATGGTCTAGCCAGTTAGGTGGAGAATTTTATGTCAGGGTGGACCCACGAGCTGACACTGTGTTTTTTTCTAGCACGCGATACTGGCTGATTGGTGCTGGTCCGCTATTGTAGCCACCTAAACTTGTCGAAATTTGACCAGTCCCGGCCCGGCCTAGTTTTTTAGTACCCGTAAATCATAACCCGCGACTTCAACCTCAAATGACCCGTTATATTTCGAAACACGACCCGACCCGGTGACCGACTGGGTCAAAGATAAATCAAAATTTTTATTAAAATATTAATATTTCTATATTATATTTGAAATAAGACATAGATAAAATAATTATTTAATATTTTAAATAAAAAACTAATTTAAATAACAACTTTATATAAGTTGTAGCACATTAAATAATAAAATAATAAAGAATATTTAATTGTAAAAAGTATACTTTCTCGACTGAAAAATGATAAAATAAAATACATCATAAACTTTTTGGTCATCCTCATTCTGTCCATAACCCGATTTAAGAGCCGTATAACCCATCCTGAGTCGTATTCTAATCCAATTTGTATGACCCGACTAGCGACTCGACGCAGCTAACCGTTCTATGGCGGTAATAACGTTACTAACATTTTTGTTAATGCCACTCAATTACAAGCCAATTACATATTTACATGGTTATTAACTATTCACCATCTCACAATTTAAGTGGCATTATCTATCAAAAAAAAAATTAAATGGCATTAACAAAAACGATAACCCGTCTACTTAGGACCACAAATTCTCGTTTGTGACGAGCATATCCGTCGCAAGCGGGTCAAGTATTACCCACTTGAGTAGGAAAAGACAAGCTATTTGTGATTCCCTATGCGTTGTCTTTTCTACCCAAGTGGAAGAATTTGACTCATTAAAAACTTGCGACGGATATACCCGTCGTCGCAGAGAGACTTACTCACTTGGGAGTTGGGACCTATATAGTACAGTATCTTATATCAACATAAAATAATTTAAAAAAATAAAGTGGATGTGATCAGCTTCCACTTCCAGAGTTCACCGACAAATAGAATACCCACAGAGCTTGTCATTGGACCCAAAATAATGAAAGAAGAAGAGGACCTAACTCCATATCTTATCACTTGCTATGACGGTTGGTTTGCCCATTTGTGGGTTTGCTCTCATCTTCCATGACCATACCCACATCTACGTCTTTCTTTATGCTTTTTTGTACTATTATTGAGTAAAAACACCCTTATCTAGGAATTTAATTGACACCGAAAAATCTAATTATGAGAATTATTTTCCTATATGCAAATTTGCATGAATTCGAAAAAGTTGTTTGGTTGACCATGCAGGAGTTGAATTTCACAGGAATTGTCAACTACATATGGGGGCTAGGTAGTTAAATTCTTCTATTATATGTGCATTCAAAATTTCTTGGAATATTGAATGCCTACATTTTGTCAAAAAAACACCCATCTCTTTTTACAATTTATGAGACATCCAACGATCCCTTGTTCAAGTATGTGTGTTGAACATATTATGATTCCATAACCTTGTATTTATGCCTAAACGAACCTGACAAATTGACAAAGAAGACACCTCTTAACCAGTTAACTACACAAAAATAGTTTGGTTTTTATCCTTATATTTATACTAGTTTTACACCCGTGCAAAAAATGCACGGATCATAATAGTCGTTGTTATCCTAAGATACATGTGTATATAAATTGTGTGTCATTAAGTGTTTAATTTCGTGAGTCTGCGACAATATAAATTGGTCAAAATATAGTGAATTGGTCCTCTTATTCAAATGTTAAATCTATACTCTGGTTTATTGCGTTTGTAATAATACAGTATTATAAGACGAAATTTGGGAAATTTTGAATTAATATTTTTCGTTTTTACTTTTGCATTAATATTTTTCGTTTTTTTTTCAAGTAAATACTTCTTTTAATCAAGTTACTTCTTATATGAATATCATTTTTCACTTTTCTATTTATTAGTTTTAAGCCCGTGCAAAATTGCACGAGTATTATTTAAAGATTATGTTATAATGTTTATAGTCTAAGATAACCGTAATTAAGATTTTACTTAAATCAATATTATAAGTTAAGGGTCAAATTCATAATTAAGTACTTAATAGTTAAAAAGTTAAAAAGGACAAACTTATTTCTATAAGTTAATTGTTGTAATTAAGAAAATGACATTAATGTCGACCCGTGCAATCACACCATTAAATCTAGTTTATGATAAAGATAACTTTCATGTCTTAAATGAACAAACTAATAGAATGTGATATTTTTGTAACGGAATTTTCAATGTATAAAAATCAATGAATTCAAATTTTATTTACTTTAATAAATTATATTAGTGAAAAGTAAAGGTAAATAAATGACTGAGATGGAGGAAGTAAAACATAGACCGAAAACAATCATTTAGTATATGTTTAATAACTTATTAATTTATAACATTGACAAATTTATTTTTGTCATGTCCAAGTAACCAACATTTATCTTACTCACATTAAAAGAAAAATATCTCAATTACATTATGTTTAAAAAGAATTAACCCAAATTTGGAGATAGATTTGGCCTCCAATAATAAATATTTGATATTTGATTTTATATTAAAAAAAAAATTAGTATACAACAAAACCCAACCCAAAAGGTCTTATGAATCTCAATTAAAATATCAACCCAAAATATAAATTTAAGATAAAACCCCTAAAATTTGATCTCCCATCCGCCGACCCCCTCTATCAATTTCTCTTCTTCATTTTTCCCTTCCTAAGTCTCACCTCAGTCACATATTTTGCCCCTCTCATCAGTCCTTCTCACCTGACTCCCTCATACTCTATTTACATCCTAAATGCCAAAATATGTATTGGCCATAATAAAAGAAAAATCTCCCTTTAATTTTCCTCACATCTTCAATTTGCATCAATATATGTTCTCTATAAGACCCTCTATATGCGAATTTAATGGATTTCATGTAAGTATTGATATAATCTGAAAAAATTTATGCAAGTATAATCCGATTACATATGGATTTTTTTAATATGAACTTGGATGTATTTCAATTGCATATTTTTTTAATTAAACTTTTTTTATGTAAATATATTTTTCGTTATATGATCTATTGTACTACGGTGCTTTGAAAAAAAATCAATTAAGTTTGAAAAGATTCATCAGCCGAAATTCCAGCTGTTCAGTTTTTTTTGTTGAGAAAATCATTTTTTTATGTTCCATTATAATTATTATTGTGAGATTATAGTTAAATTTAGTAGCTAACATATTCCTGAAGAATAAGATAGATTTAATGGTTTTTGTTTCATCGGTAGATTATTAATAAATAAGAAAAACTAATGCAAAGTCGATATTAATAATTAATTCCATTATTTTTTTTCAGAAAAATTAATGCAAAGTCATTATTTTTTTCAGAAAAACTAATGCAAAGTCGATAATTAATAAACTAATGCAAAGTCCAAAAACATTCGAAGAACATAGTGTAAATAAATCAGAAAAAAAAAAAAAAAGGAGAGAGGGTAATTAAAGTTTTTGTTTTGATGTGGGCCCCACTAATCCTGAAATCCAGCAACCAATAGGAAGACTCTAAATGTTTCAGGATTAGTATATAGTAGATTTCCTTGGTTCCATTGAGTTGTTTACGTTGTTTTTTTAATGTTAGGTCGTTCTATTTGATTGTTTACGTTTTCTTATATGAATATCTTTTAATCAATTAAAAATACCTCACTTTCTTAATAGTTGTTTATAAAACTGTAAAATTAATCGTAAACAATTCAATAGAATGGAAAAAAATATTAATCTATATTCAACCAATATCTATATAACTAGTCTGGTACAATTTGAGATTTACAAACTTCTCCTCTTATTACTCCCTAATTGTTGAATTCAATAATACAACCATAAATTAAAATCCAAATTATTTAAAATAAAGATTGCGAACTCTTAAAGATAAAATAAAAATACATTATACGTGCTATATTAATATTAATATTATAAAGAAAATTTTGCCCTCCATTAACTTAAAAAGATATGCATTCACGCTAAATAACAAGCCCTCCTAGCCAAAAAAAGGCTAAACCTATTAATACGACCATTATGGTTAATGCTGCGAAAGTAGTAGATTAATTGCATATCTTTAATACGAGTATTTTTTATCGCTCAAAGAGCAACTCCATGCAACATAAATGGAGTAGCGTGCGAATTCAAGATAATAACTTAACATCGGAGTAAAAAAAAATATTTATTAGCTTGATCAAGCTAATTGGCTTGTCCAAGCTATTTGGCTTGGATGAAAAAAAAAACCGAATTGTAAAACATCGACGACGTTTTAGGAAACATCGACGACGTTTTCATTACGAAAGACAATAATGCCCTTATGCACTTAAACTCTCTATCTCTCTTCTATCTCTAATTCTCCCAAAATCAAATACAACTAATTCAACTAAAAAAATTAAAAAATTACAACAATTTTACTAAATCGAACAACAACAATTTCACTAAATCGAACAACAACAATTTCACTAAATCGATTACCATGACGGACGAACAATCTTCAGTATGTTTACAAATTAATCAAAATTTATTGTCATTTTTTTTTTCCCGGAATCTGTTTATTGTATGTTTATACTTAATTAAGTTAATTGATTTACGTTACGTCTTAGTTAGTTACAAATCAAATCCGGATTTTTTTTTTAAAAAAACTGGAAAAAATATCATGGTCAGACGAAGAACTGGATGTCATGGACCATGGCCAGACATCCATTTCCAACGTCTGACCATGGCAAGACATCCATTTCCAACGTCTGACCATGGCAAGACATTGGAAATGGAGGTCCAGCCATAGCCAGACATCCGCATTTGATTTGAATTTTAACTAACTAAGACGTAACGTAAATCAATTAACTTAATTAAGTATAAACAAACAATTAACGGATTTTGGGAAAAAAGAATGACAATTTTAAATTTTGAATAATTTGTAAACATACTGAAGATTGTTCGCCCGTCATGATAATCGATTTAGTGAAATTGTTGTTCGATTTAGTAAAATTGTTGTTGTTGTTCGATTTAGTAAAATTGTTGTTGTTGTTCGATTTAGTAAAATAGTTGTTGTAGTAATTTTTTAATTTTTTTAGTTGAATTAGTTGTATTTGATTTTGGGAGAATTAGAGATAGAAGAGAGATAGAGAGTTTAAATTCAAAAGGGCATTATCGCCTTTCGTAATGAAAACGTCGTCGATATTTCCTAAAACGTCGTCGATGTTAACCAGCCCCAAAAAAAAGGTGCCTACATCTTTAAATGTGATAAAGAAAGAATGAAAGTGGAACCCACTCATAATGCTTGAGTAAAGCTTAGCATTGGAGAATTTTGTAACTTAAGACTATTGGCTTGTGAGTTGTAACTATGATGTGACAATTCCGAGATAGTAGAATTTTGGATTAGTATTGTAGCAATTAAGTTTTTTTACATTTTCTCTTTAAAGCCCATTTAATAATATATTTCTCTACAATCTTTTAACATTAATTTGTATGCATAAATCTTGAACAGTTCGATGTAAACAAAATGCATATCTATTTCTATACTATTTATGCGCCATTTTCAATGAAGACGGTCGAATCCCCTCTCACAAGGAGGCAAGTGTGAGAGCAATTGAGCAACTAAATGGATCATCACGTGCCCTCCCACTTGCCTTTTTGTGAGATGAGATTCAACCTGTTTTCATTTAAGACAAATATACGTCGTTTTCAATAAAAATTTGTGATTTCTATCCTGGTTTTTGTATTATACCTTCCCAAAATACCTTGTTCTAATGTTCTCCCAGACTCACACTAGTCGAATCAATGATGGCACTTGACATTAGCTTTATAAGAATGAGTAGTTAGAATAGTTACCTAATTCATACCTTTTTGGTGAAGTAAAAAAGGCACCTGTAGAGGAGTAACATGGTATGAATCAATATCGTCCATACAATTAGATACAACAAAATCCATAGTTAGTAACTTTGACTTAATTGCGTTACAATGGTCGGTTGGTGTTACATTTTGTTTTAAATGTCATAAACTTTATTTGATGGAGAAAATAGACTTTTCAAATTTGTAAATCAAATACTTTATCTCACTAATACAAAAACAGCTGACCAGTTTTGTACTTTGATCAACATGACTCCAATCATCAGTAACTCGTCCGTATACGTACTAATTAAGTAATACGAGTAGAGTACAAGTAAAATACTCGTAATAATGAAACCATGAATATAGCAAAGTAGTAGAGGAATCATGATCAGGTTATAAATGGAGTACTAGAATGACCAATATAATCATGACGATACAAATTGCTTGATTGGCCAATGTTCAATAGTCGAGTGTTCAATGATATAATCCAAACCGCTTAGAGTGAATAGAGATAAGACTTGAAATTAATAGGATTCAAATTAAATCCTTGATAGTTTTGAATGTTCGGCTTATAAATGTACACAACTTTGTATTTTAAAACGACGTTCTCTTATTAATTGAACATTTCTCGTATCAACAATAGCAAGCTGAGATTTTGAAAAATTGGTCAATTCAAAATCATCAAGAGGGAGCATTGGAGTATGTTACATTAATATTTCACCTTCCTCATTTATTTCAATTTCATAAATATTTTCCATATTTTCAAAGACCTGCAAACTTTTTGGAAAAGAAGAGAAATATGGTTGCTGCATAAGCATTAGATGTAATGGCTCATTTAAGATTAGTTTAGAATTAGGTTATAAGTAATTTATATCCAATTTGCGGGCCCTTTTTTTTTGCTACAAAGGATTTTGTTTGTCATTGTTATCGAGTAACCAAGAGTCGGTCGTTTTTGTACTTGGTGTCATCATTCCGATCAACTCATGTGCTCATGTCAATTTGAACGCTCCACTCTACGATTCTACACTTCTACCAAGTTCCGCTTACTCTCCCACTTGCAGTTCGTGAGTTCTCCGTCGCAAATGAGAATTTGCCAGAAACTATATACCTCAAACTAAAAGTACAATTAAATAAAAGAAAATGAGAAAAAAAGGCCATATATTTACAGAATTTTTCTTTTTACAGCCCTCAAAATTTCTTTTGCCTCAATTAACTTAACATTTAAAAAAAAGAAAAAAAAAAAAAAAAAAAAAGTAGAATATTATAATTTATAGCATACCCACCGTCCACAGACCCACATAGAATTGGTGTGCAGCCAGTTTGAGCAGTTTCGTTTTCTATCCATATCCACCAACTTCTCATCACCTCAGTCCACCCAACCTTTGCCAGGCCAACCCAGTGGCGGAACCAGAATTTGAATTTACGGAAGTGTGAGCAACTAATTTAATAAGGTACTTCCAAAAAATTTCGAAACTTTCAACCTCCTAGTCCCCCTAGCTGCACCACTGGCCGACCCGAAACACCATACCAAGTACCAGAAAGGAAAAAAAAAAAGAAAAAAAAAACAAAGATTGATATATCTATTGAGTTTGAAGGTTGTGTCTCATGAGTCTTCCCAGTCAGAATCTTCGGGTTCGGGTTTCTTATTCAAGTCGGGTTTCTCATGAAGCCAACAACAAGCTGTTCCCCTAGCACTAGCAATTCCAGTGGGGCGACGTTGGAAGGAGGTCTCGAGAGCATCAACCCTGGCACCAACCTCAACAGCCTTCTGTCGAATCGAGGCGGCTGATAAATCCGCAAGACATCCCTCCGACGCGAGCAGCTCTGGAAAGTTAACCCTCGCGGACGGCCCGCGTAGATAATACACAGCTGTGTCGTATGCTCGTGCCGCGGCAATAGGGGTAGAATAGGAGCCTAGCCATATTCTGGTACGTTTGTTGGGTTCGCGAATCTCAGCTACCCATTTACCCCACTTTCGCATCCTTATGCCTTTGTATGGCTTCTCCGCCGCCCTCTCTCTCTTCTTCGTGGGACCCATCACATCCATGGAGATAGAAAGAGAAAGAGAAAGAGAGAGAAAGAGGGAATTTGAATTGGGGTTTGTTATTTTGGGTCGGAATATAATTATTATGGAGGAGGGTTAGTTATATGGTCTTTGTATACTTTATAGGCGTGGCCCGTGGGGGCTTGTTATTATTAGATGTCACCGACATGGATTGCTGTTGTTTTCAAGTCTTCAATGGACGGTATCTCCATTTTAGATCAACTACTCGCTTATGTCAAACCCTTCCTTATCTTTCTACGCAAATTCTCCTTAAAAGACCGACACTATCTGTCACAAGCTAAACATGAATATGTTCATCTCACAATATACAAGTGGAAGGCAAATAAAGCTCTTCTAATTGTGTATTGTGAGATGGGCACTATCCCGTCTTTAACTTGTGACGGATAATGCCCGTTTTCAGTGAGACCAGCTGTTTTAACTAAATGCTTTTATTTTATTGGTAGGTCTCTTGAGAAACGATATCCCAATCATTTTAGTGTAATAATACCAAGTATATGATAAAATATGTATGATTGTTATGAAAAAAATGTACCAAATGAGAAAAACATGGTAACAAAAGTTCATAACAAAGTACAAATCTACGATAAAAGTGAACTCTCAATAACTTATTGAGAACCGTTTCTTCAATGTTGTTATATATATATATCGCATTGTTTGCAAAACTAGAACAACATTGTTAACTTGAGATTATTCATAACGGACCGGCTAGACTTTGTATTATTGAGGGCAGTTCTTTGCTTTTTCTTCATGTTCTTGTTATTGTTGGCGTTGGCGTTGTCTTATCCTAGGTAGCACGGACACTTCTCCTAACCAGCCGTCCCGTGTCGGACACCGTGTCGGATACACGGACACACGGAAACCTCTAAACAAGAAATGTGAGATTGAAAGATTAGAAAAGGTTGATTAGAAGATGAGTTTGGGTGGGAAAATGGATTAAAAGATAAGTTTTGGTGGGAAATGCGAATAAATTATAGTTAAAGTCAAGTATTACACTCAATTATTTACATTTAATATCAAATACTAATATAAAAATAAAATTGTATGTTATTTATAACTATAAAATATATATTTTATTAAATTTAAATGCCGTGTCCCGTGTCTTAAATTTCACGAGATGCTGTATCACGTGTCCGTGTCGTGTCCGTGTCCGTGTCCGTGTCCGTTTTGGTGCTACCTAGGTCTTATCTAACTAGTTTTAAACCCGTGCAAAATTGCACGGGTATATTGATTAAAACATGTTATCATCAAATCAAAAGTGTAAATAACATTATTAAATTTCGTACTTTCTGTTTTGTTTTTACATGTCATCTCATTTTTGAGATATTATTTTCTCTCTTAATATCTTTCAAAGTAAGAGTAAATATTATGAAATGTATACTTACTTGAAACCTCTTTTCATAAGGAACTTTATGGTATAATTTTAATAATTTTTTTACTAATATATTTTTGTAAAAATTAAACACAAAGGCTCATATCGAAAAAATAAAAATGTCATATAAAAAGAAAGAAACAGACCATCAAGTTATAACTGATATTTTTAATTTAGTTTGAATTTTATTTGCAATTAAGAAATTATACATTAAAAACGTTGTGATTTGAAAAAAAAAGGTGAAATTACAATACTTTATTGTGTCGACGAATTATGGGATATAATCATATATGTACCGCAATATTAATCTCATCTGTGCTAATCTAATACTAATCTTATCTTTGCTAATAATTTTGACCCTTACACGTACAATTCGAATAAATCTTACTCGTATTGTAACCCGTGACCCTTAAACATGATATGTATTTTGATTTGTATTATAACCCGTCACCCTTAAAAATGATTTGCATTTACGCTATGCTTATAGCCAAAACCCAAGCACAATCATTTCGGGTAGCAGACATGTTTGTATTTATTTAACATAGTTTATCCATTTTTTAATATGTTTTTAACCTGCCAAACACAAAATTTGTTTAACTGTCTAATGTCTCATTGGTTAAGCCATAAGAGTACATATGATTGTATCATGACATACATACCAATTAAAAAGTAACCCAACATATCATAGTACTTGAATTTATGTAATTAACCTCTAAATAATTTCTAATCCAGAGTTAATATGATACACTCTTTATAAAATAAGCTCAAACTTTATTGTAAAAGGTTCTTATCTTGTCTAAATTTTCGGATTTTTTTAATGCAACGTCGTAACATCATTTAATTTTGAAAGTCAAAAATAAAAGTTTACTCCCTTTGTCCAAGTGAATAGTTTACAATTTTTCTATTTTGTGAGTGGAAAATAAAGTAAGTGTAAAATATTAACTGGGCGGAGGGAGTAAACGACTTCCTTCTAATATTGTCACAAAAAAGTTGTTTGTCTCTAGCCCACTTGCCCTTCCACTTACTTATTATGAGATGAGCATTATCTGCCATTAACCTGTAATGGATAGTGCTCATTTTCGATGAAAATTTGTAAAAATAAAGACTATATTATCAAGAACAAAACTCTTGATTTTACCCAATATATTAACAATAGAAATGACTTAAACCAAACTTGGACATCTTTGAAGCCCATTAATCATTATCCATGGTCATTGCCCATTAGACCATAATAATATATAGTATAAATGTATGATAATTAAAACTCTTGCCTCTTGATAATTGCCGCACAGTCGCACACCCAACTACAACACTCTATAAATTAAATGTCTAATCCATCTCTGGTTCTCTCCTAACCTTAAGAAAAATTATCATGTTTTGCTTACCTAAATGTTAGAATGTTTAATTTAATGCAGTTTTTGTTTATTTGCAAGTAATTACTAATAATTTATGAGTTTAAATGCTATCTTCGATCAAATTTCAAATGTTATTTTGGTTTTTTTGTTTTCTAAAATTTGCACATAAAAAAAGCTTTTTTGTTTTACGTATTGCATGTCATTGTCAAGTTTTTAAAGTTTGATCATATTGTTTTTTATTTCGGACTAAAATGAATTCAACTGTTTTCTTTTCCTAACATTAGTAGGCGTATTAGTTTTTCTTATCTACTAATTTTTATTTGCTATTCAAAATTCTTTATTTTTCTTGAGTCAAATTTAATTTTTTTTATAAAGAAAAGAATTTTAATCTTATGGAATTAGATAAATTGGAAAAAAAAATTGGTGATCTCTTTACTTATTGTTGAAAGAGGTTGGTTGTATTTCAGAAAATATATAAAAAACTTAGTATATGAAAAATGATGATAAGAACATAGTGGGGCCTGTATTTTTTTAGAATTAAAAAAGGCAAATTCAACCACAGGCTGACACATCAGCACTGTGGTTGTTGCTTTAATATATAGAGATTTGATGGAGTAGTATATATTTAATGAGATTTTAACTGGTGTATGAGTAATTGAAGTACGATTTAAGTAAGATTAATTCTAATAGGTTTTTAAAGGTAAAGAAACTAAATTGATCAAAAATCAGCTTAAGAACGGTAAAAAAAAAAATCAAAGATTTTCAATTTACCAAGTAGTTAATACAGTTTGAATTGACTTTATTTAGGTCTTTAATAAACTTTTAATTAGATCAAATCGAATCAAAGTGAAATCTTTGGCACAAGAGGAAGGACATGATCTAGGTAGCACGAACACTTCTCTTAACTAGCCGTCCCGTGTCGGACATCGTGTCGGACACGCGGACACACGGACACCTATAAATAAGGAATGAGAGATTGAAAGACTAAAAAAGATTGATTAGAAGATGAGTTAGGTGAGAAATTAGCATAAATTTTAGTCAAAGTCAAATTTTACCATCAATTTTTTACATTTAATATCAAATACTAATATAAAAATAAAATCGTGCGTTATTTATAACTATAAAATATATATTTTATTAAATTTAAATGCCGTGTCCCGTGTCCTAAATTTCACGAGATGCCGTATCACGTGTCTGTGTCGTGTCCGTGTCGTGTCCGAGTCCGTTTTCGTGCTACCTAGGACATGATTTGTATCATCTTGACTTTGTTTTGCTTTTTTTGAAGCTCGATCTCTCCACTAGATGAACCATTATGGTTTTACATTATATTGAACAATTAAATCAATTCAAGTTCAGGATATTAGTATAGTGTAAATGTGTGATGTATGTAGTAATAGGGCAGAGCACAGATCGGATATCTGATCCAAAGTGCTAGTTGGATTGGATATCCAAATTAGAATTCCTAAATTTAGATATCCAATATCCAAACCAAGTGTTTCGGATATCCAGTGTTCGGATATCCAAAATAATCGGATCGGATGCGGATATCCATATTTTGGAATTTACTTTAAAATTAAGTTTGAAACACGATCTTATTCATCGTTTTACACGATGATTTCTTCAGTATTCTTACTTTAATGTGCTCGACATAAAATTTAAATACTACTTACATATTTCTCTTATAATTTAAACTTTTATAAGTTGTTTTATAAAATAACATTGTATTTTCTCGAAATTATACTAGAAAATTATAGTTTTGGATAGGATCGGATATCCAAATATTTTAGTTCTAATATTCATATCCAAACCAAAATCAAAGATTTCGGATCGGATATCCGATCCAAACATAACTTTCGGATCGGATATCCAAAAATTCGGATCGGATTCGGATCAGATATTGAATCGGTTTGGATAATCGGAATTTTTACTCAGCCCTATTGTGACACCCTCAAATTTGCGGAAAGAAAAAAAAATTATTTAAATACATAAAAGATAAGAATACATAACGAAGGTGTCATAAATAAAAAGGTTCATTACAAAACGGAAATAATATTATACAAAAGAAATATACAAGACGGGAGACATATCTCCCGTATAAATACGGAATAAAAGAGTGTATAATAATATACAATCTAAGAACCGAATATAGGTCCAAGGTAAATACTTCGCTCGCTAGCTCGTCAATGTACCCCAAATATGCATCACAAAACCTGCCAACCGCATTAAATATAAACACGGAAGCCACAGTCAGTGGGGAGTAACTCCGAGTTCTCCCAGCCACGAAATGTCGAGTTTAATTAAACATGAATAACATAAAAGCAATGTATATGGAAAATACAAAACCTTAACATATATGATATGCTTTTCAT
Organism: Heliosperma pusillum; assembly: GCA_022085475.1. Taxonomy (NCBI): domain Eukaryota; kingdom Viridiplantae; phylum Streptophyta; class Magnoliopsida; order Caryophyllales; family Caryophyllaceae; genus Heliosperma; species Heliosperma pusillum. Next base: position 29,305 of record JAIUZE010000640.1, read on the forward strand.
GTTATGAAACAGATTAACTAACATATAACCTAGCATATGAAAGCTATCATGTGAATCCGATAATAAACTATAACACGAGGTAGGGAAGCTGGTATGCTAGCTCAGAGGTTCCTCTTTGAAACATGGCCGTGATACACTCAAACCCTATCAACACGTAATCATGTGAATCAGTTAACAATCGGTAATCCAAACTCTATCAACCTTAGCCGGCTTGCATCTCACCTTCTAAGATTCATAGAATCATACAAAAATGAAAGACCAATACTTCTATAAACAGGCATAAGTTCCTAGCACGGCCCATAGTCGACTGTAACTCGAGGCTATACCACAAGGTAGGAAAACATCCTAGTCCTAGACTGATCAGACCTAGCGACAACAGCTATTCCATTCCCCGTCCCATGACATAACCGTACATGAGAAACTCTACTAGGCGACCCCCTAAGCAGAGATGACTAGTACTTAAGCTGGCTCCATTCCCAAAGTGGAACTCTTAGGCAACCATGCCCCGCCTTGGATATAAACCCACCAAGCCGGGACACAAAAGCTATCGACGGTGAACATATACTCGTTAAAGACAGTACGGCCTATCTATGTCATGGTCCAAGATACTCATTTAGAATTCGAATGGTCAAGACGCCATATACTCATAATTCTCTATGGGTACTTAGTCAACACGACATATAACATACAATCAAACAGTCACGAGAAGAAACTTCCTATCATGTGACTAATGGCATATCAATAATAATCAAATATCATATCGCCTCATATCTACTAAGGCGAATTCATTAATTAAATACAACCTTACTTGAAGACAAATCCCCGACCCGAGTCCCGCGACGGGTCATCAGTCAAAACGGGGCTGACTAGATCTTAGTTTGACCAAACCCGGTTGGTCAAACCGGCTAGAAACAGAGTCTTTTCCACATAGACTTGAACATAAAATCAACATATTCATTACATGTTATTTATTAAAAACTTCTAACATGTGAATTATTATAACATCCCAAAACCCCGTTTGACTTAACTGATATCCAATTAAACTACGATCTCGTCTTATAATTTCTAACATGTGAGAAATAATAATTTTATGAAAAACCTTTTTAATTAAATATTTTACTTATTAATATTTCCCACTTGTTAAATATTACAAAACACGATAAAATGGCAATAACTCAAAAACCGTCACAAGACCAAGGGAGGGACCCACGGGCTGACTTGGGCCGACCAAGACACGGGCCTGAACTGGGCCCACGGGCTGGTTTGGGCTGTTTTGGGTTTTTTATCTACTTTACTAAAAACTGTTTCTTAATATTTCCCGCATGCTTAACATATTTAAAACCCGTCAAAACAACAACAAAACAAACAAGTATCGACACAACTCCCAAGGACCAACCCCGGACCCACCATGGACCAACCCAGACCGGC
>JAIUZE010000641.1:0-21564 GCA_022085475.1 Heliosperma pusillum
AAATAGCAAGACAAGCCAATGGAAGTCCACAGGATAAGACGTTTCCCTGAACCGTATACGATAAGACGTTTCGTATACTCATGACCCAGACAAACAAGTTCACGGGATAAGACGTTTCCCGGAATCATGTACGATAAGACGTTTCGTACACACAAGACTCTAATCCTCTCGGTAGGACGACGATAATAATACGGTCCTAGTCTAAACATGGCCAGACTCTCGGAATAACGTGTTCCGATTCGACATGCGATAAACGTTTCGCATCCAAGACTCGGTCAATCAAAGACGCCGAGTACCCCAAATTCGGTCGACATTCACGAAAGAGGCGGAAAAGAGCTCAAGCCTCATAACAAGCGGTACGCTACATGCAAATAACACCACCTCGCAAGTACACAACATTTGACGGCCGGGTCGAACAACGCATAGCGTTCAACTCCCAACAACGTCGTCGTATGCCCACTACCACATGCATTTAAGCAGTAGGATACCTCTCCGTTCCGACATTCCAGCCTTACGAACGGGAAGGTAGCCAAGGGAATGAGAGTACAAAGCACAAGACAAAATAGTGCTCAAACCGTATCATTTGTAAACACCGACTCAAAGTGGGACATAGCAAAAACCGTCACAAAACATGTGATACAAGCGAAGGAAAATATCATATATCAAAAACATGAATCAATACATGATACCCAAGCATTAGACCAAGTTTAAGAAGCATAATAAATAAGAAACATAGATAACTCTCCAAAACGACAAGTTTGGAAACTAACTTATACAAGGGTTCACTTCAACCTGTCATAACTATAGTTCTAGATATGGGAATTCAGAAATTCCAAGTCGAGGTGATAGCTTATCCTCTTACGGTTCCAACGAGTGGTCACAAGCCCAAAACAAACTAGTCACGAAGGAGATATGAGCATTCTACCAAAAAGGGTCAGTGCTGTGAATTTGCACGGGTCACCCGAGAACAACCACACCATTCCTATCATTTCCAATTTTCATAATTTACTTCTATCAACTAACAACAATCAATATTCATCATCAACAATCATCAACTAACAACAATCATCATCAAAATCATAATTTCTAAGCTTTCTAATTATATTCCAAAAACGAATTCTAACATGGAAATCATGTAAAACACGTAAATGATACCGAGTAACCCTTCACCGTTACCTTTACGCGTCTTTAATCGATTCTAAACCTTCCTAGTCTCCACCTACATACAATTAGATAATAAAAGATGAATATCATTCACCTTGAGAAAGACGGATAATTTAAAAAAGCGAGAAAGACGGTAATTTTATTACCAATACGGATAGAGGAAGCTAAGAGGGGAAGAATAAGACGAACTTACGTGAATTCCGTCAAAGAACGAAGGAGATACGTTGATTCAAAGATCGGATCAAAGAGGGAGGCAAGGGTTTGAGTTTTCTTAGTGATGAAGGAATTGTGTTGTGTTTGTGAATGAAATAGGTTAAGTGGTAGTATGAGCTTTATAAGGAAAAAGTCAACAAAAGTCAAAGACGGCTTAAAAGTCAAGAAAATTCAAAGACGACTTAAAATTCAAGAAAAGTCAAAGACGACCCAAAAGTCAAGAAAAGTCAAACTCGACTCAAAAGTCAAGAAAAGTCAAACTCGACTCAAAAGTCAAGAAAAGTCAAACTCGACTCAAAAGTCAAGAAAAGTCAGACTCGACTCAAAAGTCAAGAAAAGTCAAACTCGACTCAAAAGTCAAGAAAAGTCAAACTCGACTCAAAAGTCAAGAAAAGTCAAACTCGAGCCTTAAGACGGGATTTTCATGGAATCTCGCAGAAATTCCAAATACGAACTCGGAAATTCTAAATTCGACTCGGAACATAAAATTATAAATTAAAACTTAAATTTGCTGAAAAGATTTCGTAAAATATTTCTACTAGAAAAATAGGGTACATTTCCGGGTGTTACAATTGTTGCTCTATTCCTTTAACGGGTGGGGTGACACAAGATCAGATTAAGTTGGTATTGTTTCCCTTTTCACTACGTGACGAGGCAGAAGATTGGTTGAGTGAGTTAGATATGGTTGCACTTGGCATCACCGATTGGAATTCCTTGGCTCTTGCATTCTACAAAAGATATTTTCCGCCACAGAAAACCAATGCCATTCGAAGTAAAATCACAAGTTTCAAACAAGGTCCAAATGAGAACTTTAATGAGGCCTAGGTTCGCTTCAAAAAGCTTGTCAAGTCTGTTCCACATCATGGTTTTGATACTTGGTTCTTATGCAACCAATTTTATAATGAGTTATGTGACGATCAGAGGAATTTGTTAGATTCTGCTGCTAATGGGAGATTCCAAAATAACACTACTGATGCCAATGCTTGGAAGTTAATTGATGAGATGGCTACTCACACTGCTGAGTATGGGAATCCTAGGGGTAATGTGAGGAGAGAGGAGGATAATGCCATTGTAGCTCAGTTGGAGGCATTAACTGCCAAAATTGCCGAGTTACAAACTTCAAAGTCCTTGGAAAATAAGCAAACGGTTCATGCCATGGTTCAACAAGAGTCAACCTGTGAAAGATGTGGTACTATGGGGCATAATGCAGTGGAATGTATGAGTACGGTTGATCAAGTGCTTGCTTTTCAATCCTTTAAGCAAGGTTCACCGTACTCTAACTTTTACAATGAAAGGACAAGAGAGCATCCCAATTTCTCCTACCGAAGTCAGAATGTTCTTAATCCTACCCCACCACCACCTCACCAACAAGGTTCATCTTATGTGATTCCTCAGAATCGCAATTCCCAAGATAACTTTAACCGTTCTAATCAAGGTGGCCAAAACTTCCAACAACCTCCACCTCCACCACCTCCAAGTAATGATATGGCAGAACTGAAAGCCATGTTGCAATAGAGACTTATGATCCAACAAAAGCAAGATGCTCAGATCTCACAACTGATAGCACATAACAAGATGGTTGACACTCAAATTGCCCAATTGGCAATCCAAAATCCACATAAACAACCGGGTAATGTTCCTCCTCAAGGACACCCTCCACATGAACAAGTCAATGCCATCACTTTGAGGAGTGGAACCCATTACAAAGACCCTGAAATGATAAGGGATGAAACCAACGAAAGCTTGGAAGTTGTTGATCAAAGTTCGAAAAAAGGCGAAAAAGAGGCTGAAAACAAGCTTGCTCGATCGAGCAGCACCCCCTTGCTCGATCGAGCAACCCAGAAAATTTGCCAAAATCCTTCTCGGGAAGTTTCTAAAAGTTACAGTACAGAAAAAACTCAATCAATCAAAACATCTGCTCGATCGAGCAACCCCTGATCAGGATGAAAAGCCTTCTAATTCATCTTCCAAAGCCAAAGAAGCCGAACCCATTGTAATTAAACTTCCTTTTCCTCACCGCCAACATAAATTGAAGCTCGATAATGAAAGTCCATAGACCTTAATTAGACTCCTCTAATTAGTTGCTAAATTACTTGTTAATTTAGTATTTAATGATCTATGTAACATGCATGCAAATATAAAGACATTTATATAAAAGAAGAAATTTTCTCACATTGATATGGAAATAATATGGGCACAACAAGAACACCTTCTTGTTGTTCTTGAGCTAATAATATGGACGAACAAGAAATGTCCAAACTAGAAGACTCCTTCAAGTTGCACCAAGATGACACCAAATAATCTACCCTTATTATTAACTAGATAATAAGATAGATGATATACTACTAATATTAGACTATATTACTACACTAGTAATACTTAAGAAATATTAGTATATGAGAGTTTTTAGTGAGAGGAAGAATTTTAGAGAGAAGTGTAAAATTTGCACAAAATGAAGTAATGGAAAAATGAACAACAATTGTTCATTATAAGGCCAATTTGGCCGGACCACTTAGTCCAAAAATGGACTCTTATTTTGTTTAATTTGATCACATGCATTAGAGTGGAGTGTTGTAGTATATGTGATGATTATTACTACTTGATATGTCACTTTCAATTAGTAACTAAAGAGTGTAAACAAGAGCAACAATCATCACCATGTAACTAACAATCTAACCGGCCACAATGGCCTAGTTTGGTCCATTTTGATTTTTGATATTTGTCTCACAAATACTTATTGATCATATGATTAATTATCTTGTATAATTAAGTGTTAATTTGATCATATAACAATTATATGACTCAATTAAATAAATAATATGTACTTAACATTTTAAGTAATATTTTACCATTATATCAATATATAATGGGTCCCACAATGCTTATTTAATTTATTTTACAACTCCTTGTAAATATAATTAACTAATTACCTCTATCTCAAAACCTCAACTAATTTAGTAATTTAACGATTAATTACTAAGTTAAATCTTATTTAATCGTATTAAAATAAGATATAAATTTATTAGTCATTATCGCATAATTGGAAAATAAGTTTAATCGAATTTGAGTTCTTAACTCAATTTCTAACAATTAACTCTCGTACATATCGAATATATGTAATGTACTAATTAACTGTATCGTATCCAAATAATTAGTTACTATTTGGATTTCATCCTTTAGGTGTGACCGAAAGGGATCAGTTGATCACCGCCGTCAAACGACAATAACGTCAAACTCTAGTCAGCCAACCGTTATTGATTTACGTTAATCAACTGACTAATCATATATATAGTCAATAAATATCCCAATTATATTCCTTAATAAGATTTATCATGTGGCGCACCATTGTGGAGGACACCTACTCCAACAGATAAACAGTTTGGGAGGTTTATGGAGGTGGTCAAGAATTTGTAAGTGGGTGTTCCTTTTACCGAGTTGATTACTCAAGTGTCAGCCTATGCAAAGTTTCTAAAGGATATATTGACAAGGAAGCGGTCCTTTAATGAAGTGGAGACGGTTGCATTTACTGAGGAATGCAGTGCTGTGTTGCAATCTAGATCACCACCTAAGCTAAAGGATTCAGGGAGTTTTTCTATTCCTTGTAATATAAGTTGCTTAGCAATTGATAAAGCCCTTTGTGATTTAGGGGCTAGTGTTAGTGTTATGCCATTTTCTATATGCAAAAAGTTAAATATGGGTCAACTTACTGTTACAAACATGACCTTACAAATGGCCGACCGTTCTATTAAACACCCTTTAGGGATTTTAGAAGACGTACCGGTTAGAGTAGGGAAGTTTTTCATACCAGTTGACTTTCTTGTCTTAGATATGGCTGAGGACACCCAAATTCCTATCATCTTGGGACGACCATTCCTCCATAGTGCAGGGGCGGTTATAGATGTTAAGAATGGGAGACTTACACTAACAGTGGGGGATGACACTATCACTTTCAACCTAGATAAGGCAATGAAACACCCCCTACTAGAAGAGACATGTCATAGGGTTGATATTGCGGATTTAACTATTGATGACTGTCCCCCTTTGCGTTTGGATAGGGATCCTTTGGAGATCGCCTTAATTTCCAGGAATGCTGAAGCTGGAAGCTCACGGACTAAACTCAAGTCCATATGGTCGAGACCATTCACAAAAATCGAGGTGAGCAAGTTTGGGTCGGTTTCACTACAAACCGACAAGGGTGAGATTTTTAAAGTCAATGGTCAGCGCTTAAAGACCTATTACGATAGAGCATTTATAGGAGTGAGAGAGGCCGTCGACCTTTTCACTCTTGATAAACCACCATAACTTTGAGGTAACACGGCCGTGCGGGACCGATATAAACCAGCGCTAACCGGGAGGAAACCCGGCATTTACTTGTAATTCATTTGTAAATTTTATTTCAATTAGCTTAGTTATTAATGTTATAGATTAATTAGATTTAGTTTGGATAGTTAATATAGTTGTGCTTTATTGAGTGCGGTGAGCGAGCGATCTAACAATTTATTGAGTATTTGCAACTAATACAATTGGAAGTCGCTTTAATAATGAAGAAACGAAAAGAAAGAAAGGAGAAAAAAAAAACAAAACGAGAAAAACTCGTCATTTAGAGGGTTGCTCGATCGAGCAGCACCACTTGCTCGATCGAGTTTTCTTGCACTCAAGTATATCAGCCAATCCAGAAAACTTGAAAATCCAGATTTTTTGGGTTGCTCGATCGAGCAGACTACCCCTGCTCGATCGAGTCGCCCGGTCTGGATCGGTCCTTCGCCTCTTAAGTCAGGTTTTTCCGCTTTTCTTTCCCTTTGTTCTTCCTTATTTCGTGACTCTCTCTTCTCCCTCACCCTTATTCCCTCAAATACCTCCTTCAATCAACTATCAATCATCAATTAATCATCAATCTAGCATCCACAACCATTATTTTACTTGTTTTAAAATTCAATTTGTGAAGAAATTGGTGTTCTTGCTCCCTTATTTTGCCCAAATCGTAAATCTAGGGTTTGCTTCTTATTTCTTCAATTTTGTGCTTCTAATTCATTGATGTTGCTTCCTAGCCTTGTTATTTAGTAATTATTCACTCTTGCATTGCTAATTGCTCCGTCTTTCTTGCGTTTTAGACTCAAATTTGAATTTTTTTTTCGAGTTAGGGTTTGCTAATCCGTCTTTTTGAGCATATAGTTGTGTTTGGCAAGCGTCGTAGAGAACCCCGTCTTGTTCGACAACCCGAAGTAGAAGCGATTCCGAGTAACCCCGATTACCCTTGGATCGTTTTTAGCACGCAAGAGCAGCATGACCGTTTTGCCATGCTTATGGGTTGTCCTATGGATCCTACTCGCTGTGTGTGCCCCTCCGTTCTCAGTTCCCTCGGTTTTGATAATGCCATGTTTGATATGTTTGACCGCATTGGGTTCGGTGGGCTGTATTCCCTTAACGAGCTTTCATATCGACCTTTGACACTAGAATTTTTCAGTTCCTATGATTGGGACGAGACCAATAAACGTGTGTATTTGAGGTTGCTTAATCGGGATTTTGTGTTGTCTTATGCCGAATTGGCAAATCATTTGGGTCTTTCTCTAGGTGACAATGATGCTTTTATTGCTATTCCTTCCGGCTTTCAAGCCGTTGAATATTTTCGTTTATTTACTGGTCTTCCTGAGGCACGTGTTAATGTTATGGCGGTAAATGATGTGCAGCATCCTTGTCTGAGGTTATTTTTGCGTTTCTTTAGCCTCCTTTTGTTTGCCAAGAAGGACCTGAGTAAGTTAAATTCTCATGAGGTTTTGTTACATGCTTCTACCCTCAACCCCAAGCATGAGAATGATTTTTATTTCAATCCGGTCGGGTTGGTGTGCTATGCTTTTTGGAGAGTTAATTCCCCCACCCAACATTCTTTAGACTGTGGTGCCTTAGTCACTAGGCTGGCTAGGCGACTTGCAGGGTTTGGGGGAGACCGTATATACACACCAATGACCCCAATTCATGCCTCTAGAGTAGACGAGGAGTACCTTCGCCACACACTATGCTGGATTAACGCGTTAGGGAACCCTATATTTCAGTGGCGAGTACGGGGGACCCAATGGATAGCTCTTTACGATAGGGATAATTACCTACCTTCCACAGAGCGGTTACCCACCCATGATCCTGAGACTGGACCTACCCCTCCCCCTCGTTCTTATGTGGTTCCACCTGAGATTGTTTTTACTTTGGCCGAGAATCGTCGACCTCGTCGGCGGATCACCCCATCTACCTCTGCTCAGACTACCACCACCCCGGCTCCACACTTTGCACCCACCCCAGCTCCATACCTTTACCCTCTACCTGCTTACACTTATGATCCAGCTTTGGAGAGGGAGATTAGGATTCATCAAGGAATTAACAATGATTTGGTGATGAGGGGACTTTGGGAGAACCTCATGCGGACCGATCTTAATGCCACTGCTGGTTGGACTCCGCCAAGCTACTACGGAGGTCCGGGTGACGAGACTGGTGTGTTCCACAATTATGGGGTGACTCCTCAGCAGTTTTCCCAGGAGTTTAGTCACGATTATGGTTGCCTGGGTTGTTCTTGGTATACTCCTATCCAACCGGATGCCCCCGTTGGTGGGTTTGGTGACCCAACTCGGGCTTCTTCTTCTGGTGCTGCTCAGTGGGGTGATGATGATGATGATGATGATCAGGCGCAGTAGTGGCAGCTGGTCACTACTCCCCCATTTTGCAGCTGGTTTGGGGGAAGCTATGTCTATAAGCTGGTATTATCTATCCTTGTACTTTCTTTTATTGTATTTTCTTTTAGTTATTTCTCCCATTCCCCTTTGTTGGTTGTGTCCTATAGGTTGCTGCTGTTGGTTGTTGTGTGATTGATGTGCTGTTAGCGTCACAATGAGGACACTGTGACATTTAGGTTTGGGGGAGAGTCTTTATTTATGTTGTGTGTTTAGTTTATTTTAAAAAAATCCATACAAAATCCAAAAACATGTTTTTTTTATTTTATTAGGTCGAGTCTTGGTGAATTAAATAACAATGATGATAATTTACATTGTTTCTGCATTTGAATCCCAAATAAGTTGTTCATGTACATTGTTTTGACTTACTATTTTTGAAAACAAAGCTCATAGTACAAGTCTTGACCGTTTTTGACGTACCTTATGCTAATTAGATTTGGCCAATTTTAGTTGGTAAACCACTTAAAATTCTGAGGTCAATAGAGCTTCCTAGGCCAGGAACATCAACAAACTGGTCTCATTGTCTTTAGGCTTGAGTGTGGTACTCCTTGTGGAATGTGTAACATCAAATTGCATAAGTGTGACATTCGTTTCTTGATACTATACGCGTTCGTTTGATAAGTGCATGAGGAAAGGTGGTTCTTTTTGTTCAAATAAGCCTCACATAGCCAAAAAGACTTGATTTTATACCCTTATTATTGAGTTCTTTATGTTTAGCCTATTTGAGCCTTTGTAGCCTGTTTCACAAGCCATATAATAGCTACATTTCTACAACTTGCCTACCTTATCGGAACAGTCGCAGTTGCATGTTTTTTCTTATCCACTTGTCTACTATGGTTGGGTTGGGATTTCTGAAAAAAGAATATCAATTGGGTGTAGCAAGTATGTTGGCAATTGTGTCATTTATTCCCTTTGTTGAAAAAAAAAAATTATGAAGCAAAAGAAGAAAGAAAAGAAAAGAAAAAAAAGAGATTTGATTTGAAAAGAAAAAAATGAAAAAGAAGAAAAGGAGAAAAAAAAAAAATATGTTGCTTCATTGAGTTATTCAAGGGAAAATGAAAGGGATTATACTAGAGTCTAATGCATATTTAGAGAGCAATTTCGATCTCTCTCTTGCGTTGTCCAAGTTTAAGATGATTTCTCTAGTTGGTGTTGGTTTGTGCTAGTCTTGTAGATTTGTTTTGGTACGTGTCGCTGCGACTCCCGGTCTTAGCCCCACATTTCCATACGTGCCTTGGCACAATCCACTTCTATACCTTCACCCATTAGCCTCCCTTTTTGTCCTGATTCATGTGCTTTATAGCGAATGCGTATTTGTTGGGGAAATTACTATCACATTAGAATGCATGCATGTTTCATAAGTTGAGTGAGTGTTTCTATTTCTTTCTATCTTCACAAAACTCACCTTTACATAAACTTATGAGTGCTTGAGTGAATCCGCGAGAATCCGACAAATTGAGCCTTGCAAGATTGAAAGGTATTTGGTTTTTGTCAATACTACGGTATCATGTAAAATCTTGGAATATGAGCTGCGTTTTCTACTTTCCTGTGCCTTTGAATTTGTTTTATTGGTACAACTTGGTCATTACTTTTTTATAGATATGGATAGCTTGGGATTTGTATGTGCATTGACATTAGCTTTGAGTTTTTCATTCACCATTTGTATGTTTGTCTTTGTATGTGTCGAGTGCTTTGCTTAGGGACAAGCAAAGGATTGGTTTGGGGGAGTTTGATGATCATTATTTATACACATATTTTATGCCTCCCTTAGATACATTTAACTTGATTTACCGTCTTTCCTTGCTTATTTTTATGCTATTTTAGCTAGAATATAGGTTATGCCGCTTTTGTTATGTTTTAATGCAGATTGGATGCATTTGGAGCTTTTTGAGTAGATACGGAGCATGGCGGAGTAGGATCGTAGAAGCTAGGCACGGAAATCGAGGAAGAAAAGAGAATAAATGAAGGAAAGTGAAGAAAACGAGCTAAAGGAAGGTCTGCTCGATCGAGCAGCCCAACTTGCTCGATCGAGTCGTTGTCATGTGTTGCTCGATCGAGCAGAAGGCCCTTGCTCGATCAAGCAAGTCAATATTTCGGCAGTTTTTCGTGTTTTCCTAAACTTTAACCTAATTAGTTAGATCTTTTGTATTATAAAAAGAAAGCCCGTCTTTCTTAATTAGACATACTTTCTTATGCTTCCTTAGGCTTTTGAATGCTTTTTCATGCTTTAATATTAGAAAACCTAATTTAGTTTACTTTGCCTCTGGATTTTATTCATCAAGACGATTGTCTTTAGTTCAACTTGTAATCGGTATTCTTCAATCTTTCTTAGTTATTCAATTTAATTGCCTTCTAGTTCTTTAATTATTCTTTGTTCACCCTTTCATTGTTGTTAATCATGTTTACTTTAATTATTATTGTTGTTGTTTATATCGTTATGAGTAGCTAAATTCCTTTCTAGGGTTGAAAGGGGATCTAGGATTGTTAGAAGGGGTAGATTAATTAATTGAATTTCAATTGCATGGTTATCGTTTGATTATCGTTTTAATTCTAGTTGTTTGATTACTGGCCAGGATTAATTAACTAGTCTCGCAAATTAGGATTGACACCGACCGGGTTAAGACTAAGATAGTCTACGATAATTGAATAGAACTCGTTTAATGATAGCGATCGCATGTTAAATTGTAGATCTAAAGGGCATAATTGAATCGACCGATCTTGTGACCTTAGATAACTTTATTGCATGATAGTTAACTTCATCCCTATCCCTGAACAATAATCCTAGTGAACCTGAAACCCTAGACTTTTAATCTCATTGTTTTCAACCTTATTAGTTTGTTATTGCTTATTATTAGTTGTTGTTATTATTAGTTGTTATTGTTTACTTTAGTTGTTGTTGTTATTAATTGCTATTAGTTTAGAAACCACAATCAAAACCTAGAAATTGTTACTTAAGAGACAAACCTAGTTTAACAGATTAGAATACTACCGCCTCCCTGTGGATTCGATACCTTACTTACCGCTGACTATTAGTTAGTAGTGATTTAGGTTTACTTTGATTAAGGAGACGCGACTTTACCCTTATCAGTGTGCTTATCGTCATTAGTGATTTATTGACAAAGAGTCTTCGAATGTTCTCATATCTAAGGGTTTTTTTTTATTATGATGAAAGAGTTGAATTCAGGGCATATATAATTTATTGGATAATTTTTTATATCTCACTAATTGTATTTTTCCTTATTTACTTGAAGGGTATATTAAAGAGAAATGACTATTTATTTTTGAGACAAAAGGTCATCATGGTTATTTATTATTATTATTATATTCTTTGGTGGAGGTGCGGTTTTATGAAGATTCAAAGCGAGCAATATTATTATTGTATTATTTTGAACACCAAGAGCATGGAAGCGTGATGATTGAAGAGATATCCGGTATATTCTATATGCTCATATTGTACGAGCCGCCTATGTCTAGCTCCTATTCCGTTATTATGTGATGAAAGTGTTTAAGTTAAAAGCTAAAAACAAAAAGTTTCACGAGAAAAGTGAGAAATTTGATATTTGTGACGTGGTCTTTGAGACACGTATTTTCCATCATGGTAATATTTATTTGAATATTCACAAAGTGATATCACAGATCCGTTTATGAAAAAGCTGGCCAGCAAGTACGTACTTGAATTATGAGAATTATTGAATCGTCGAAGGGAATGAGACTTATTGCCCATATGATAGCCATCGCAGTGGAAACCCGTCTTCAAAGATTGGAGATCTCATGAAAGAAGTTCGCCGGGTAATAACGTAGATGTGAGTGGGCTAATTATTAAGGAGAGCATCATTTGTTTAACGGATATTTTTGGCCCGTGTCTCATTCCTATGGCGAAGTATGATATTGTGTTTTATGAGGTGCTCTTATTGATTTTCGTTGTGATGGTTTGACGTTGAGTTTTATCTCTTAATGAATCCAAAGGCATAGTTTTTTTTTTTTTGCGGGGTGGATGTCACACCTACCCTTGGAGGATTCACCTAGTGAGTGTTCGTAGTGTGGCCGCTACTATGGGACGTGGGCAACTCCCTAGAGACACTTACGATACAAGATACCTACGCATGACCATTAATGCGCAACTCTGATAGAACCTGGTTGATTGCCCGTACCGTGTGTGTGGTGACTCCAAGCTTGATCTAAGGGACCTAGTTCAAAGTATTTATACTACTATAGTTCTTCCAAGTGCAAGCTCACTTACACTAAGTGTTGGTTCAAACCCGAAAGGTACCTACACCTATTACGCGGTATCATATGCTCACTATTATTATTTTTATAATTTTTTTTTTGGATTAGTAAAACTTATTTATTTATGATTTTAAAGTATTTTTTATTCTTAAATCATGTGGGGGATTGTTGAGAAAATTGTGATTTAAGAATTATATTATTATGAGTTTTAAAATTAGTTTTGGACTTGGTCCATGGTATAATATGGTAATTAATATTTATTATAATGGTGATTTAATGTCGATGTTAATATTACCATTAACTTGACAAATTGATGTTTAGCATTGACTCATTTTGAAACGTTTGAGCAATGAAATATTAGTTAATGCTCATAATGGTTATTTTGGTTAAGGCTAGTGCTCTACAAGTCTACAATTAAGAGGATGAATTTTAAAGTTACAAGTGTATACACATATATTTTACCTAATGTGGGTGTATGTTACTATGTTAATATAATACATGTTTTACAAATCTCCACATTCATAATTTGGCGAAGTTACTTTCTTTATAAAATATTATTGAGCATTGGGAGTTCGTCGGTTCGGGGACTCCTCTTGCTGCTACCGAAGGAGTTCGGCGGGTTGTCGTATCTTGGGAGAGGAGCACATTATTTTGGTAACCAGTGCAGTGGAGGTGTTATCTCTCTTAGGAAAGCGCCCAGCGCGATTCGACCCAGACTACATCTTCTCTCTTTACTCTCTTTTATATTATTGTTATTTTATTTATCTATTTATATTATTTTACTTTGTTGTAATATTATTTACGGTAATACATATTGTTCCACCTTTTCTAACAGAGATTCCTCTATCTCTAAGTTTTGGTGCGATATTTGACTCAGTTGTTCTAAAATTTGGTTATTTAGGACTCGTCACCCACCGATAGGAGACCTCAAGAACAAGGCTCCGATACCATGTTATAATAGAGGGATAATTGTTGTTGTGTTATTGATATCATATAAGGATCGGTATTTATAATACCTTAAATAAACCCTAAATATTACACAACCCTAATGATAGCCGTCGTACCGTAGCCGTCTTATACTAAACCCTAGACTCTCTAACACATTTTTAACAAATCTCCACATTCATAATTTGAAGTTACTTTCTTTATAAAATATTATTGAGCATTGGGAGTTCGTCGGTTCGGGGACTCCTCTTGCTGCTACCGAAGGAGTTCGGCGGGTTGTCGTATCTTGGGAGAGGAGCACATTATTTTGGTAACCAGTGCAGTGGAGGTGTTATCTCTCTTAGGAAAGCGCCCAGCGCGATTCGACCCAGACTACATCTTCTCTCTTTACTCTCTTTTATATTATTGTTATTTTATTTATCTATTTATATTATTTTACTTTGTTGTAATATTATTTACGGTAATACATATTGTTCCACCTTTTCTAACAGAGATTCCTCTATCTCTAAGTTTTGGTGCGATATTTGACTCAGTTGTTCTAAAATTTGGTTATTTAGGACTCGTCACGATAGGCCATGATTGATATAATAGAGTAAAAGCTTATTCAATATGATTAGATGTTGCAGATGGTTACGTGATAAGCTAATGCTAAAAATGTCCCCTATTTTAATTTGTTATCAATGGCTGAAATCGGGTTGGTTTATAATTGATGAGTCATGTTTAGATACATATTGTTAGTGTGACATATTATGTACATGTATCTATGAGCATAAACATTTCCTTTTAAATTTATTTGGCGTTTGACATGTGGCTTTCATAGGTGGCATGTACCGCTTGTTCATTTACTGTATATTTATACCACCTGTCGTTTGTTTCATGATATCTAATCAAGTTTCTTGCTAATATGCAGGGCCTGGTGGCTGGAGGAATTGTATTATGGATAAAGAAAGGCCAAAACTCCTTTATACTCGAGTTTAATGAAGAGCTCCTTTTTATTTACCTGCTTCCGCCAATCATTTTCAATGCAGGGTAAGCTTGTTTAGTAAGATTTTCATGATTGATGTAAAAGTAATAGCTTTTGTTATGGCCGCTTCCCGAATTACGTCCTTTACGCTAAGATAAAGAAAAAAACGGACCCCTCCGCGCGCAGCTTGGTAGCGCGTTTGTTTTGGGTACAAGACGGCTTGATATTTGACATTTGTATATGACGGCTTGATAGCTGAAATCCATTCATACTATTTAAGCATTCCAGCTTGCTCTAACTGTGGTCTTAGTGTCTTACTACACCATATGCTGCAATTTGACTGTTCAGGATTGGAGTTAAACTGTTAACGAGATCTTTGATTAGTATTCATTATTGTTATCAAAGTCTTCCAGTTATCCAATACATAAAATGTGGCTTGATTGTACAGAACATGCAAATTGCGGATGGGTATTAATTTGAAGTTGTGGGTATTTGTAGGTTCAGCTGTTCAGGTTAAGAAAAAAGAATTTTTCAAGAACTTTTCATTGATTTTGACGTTTGGGGTGTTGGGCACCATAATATCATTTTGCCTTGTATCATCAGGTACGACAAGTAGATTTTGTGACAACCCTAAAAAAACGTAGAAATAAAAACAAACAAGCATGCATAAATGTTGCGGAAAATACGGAGTTTTCAAAACTTTTACATGCCAAAGTACGAGAAAGTCAGCCGAATAACAAAGTACAAATACTACAACGGAGACATAGTCTCTCAAAACGAACTCAAGTCTAGTAAACTAGAATCAAGCGAAAACGGCAAAACGTCTAAGTCTGATGCCCGCTAGCTCACTCAGTTAACCACAAAAAAGAAGCCTCATCAATCAACATGTTCATTAATCAAAACATGAATGCCAAAGTCAGTGGGGAGTAACTCGGGGTGAAGTATAGAATAAGGTATAGAAACATATATCATCATGCGTATATACATATCATGTGAAGTATAAGTAGAACACCGCATAATAGTATTAATATCACTACCATGCGACATCGCCTAGGGGAAGACTCCCCTTGGCAACCACATGGATTGTCGTTGGCTTGCCTCTCACCATTAATGACCATGTGCTTGAGAAGGTTAGAGACTCGAAATACAAACCAAACACAAGCATTCAACAATTCCAAGTATACAATCCAATATGAAATCAAATCTCAGCAAACACACTCTCACGGTAAATGAAACGCACTAGCATCTGCACTTTGCAAGACAAGATGAACTAGTCCACGGGATAAACGTTTCCCTGAACCGTATATGATAAACCATTTAGTATACTCAAGACTCTAATCCTCCCGGTATGACGACGATAATATAATAAGATCCTAGTCTAAACCTGGCCAGACTCTTGGAATAAGCGTGTTCTGATTCAACATGTGATCAACGTTTCGCATCCAAGACTCGATCCTCCAGCTAAACCACACGAAAGCGAGTACCCCAAATTCGGCTAAACCACACGAAAGAGGCAAAAATAGTACATGCACCATCTTCCGGCTAAACCACGCGGAAGATGGGGTCAAGAATAAACAAGCAAGTACGCTACATGCAATGACACCACTTCGCAAGGATACAAGATTTGATGGTCGGGTCGATCAACGCTATGTGTTCACCTCCCCACAACGTCGTCATATCCCACTCACAAATGCATAAGCATTAAGATTGTACCCCTATCGTTTCGAGATCAAGCCTAACGAGTATAGAGGTGCAACAATGAAATGAGAGTTCGAAACATCCAATAGATAAGACTCAATTCATCATTCAAAGCATAATTGTCTAAAAAGGAGAAGCATGCTAAAACCGTCACTAAACATATGAGATAAGCATGTGAGATATTGCGTAGTCTAAACATGAATATTAAATGTCATTATGTAACTTTATAAGATAAATGAACAATAGGAATCATTACATGTGAAGACAAGTGAAAGAATAAAAGGGAAGAAGAGCAGGGGGTCTCAGCCGGCCAAGGGGGACTGGCAGCCGGGTAGCTCGGGGTTTCTTCGCCACATGAAAACCAACCAAACATTCAGGGGGATCCCAGCCGACCGGCCGGCTGGGAGTTTGGGTCATTCTCAAATTTTCCAGAAAACAACAGGGGCTCCCAGCCGGTCGGCTGACCGGCCGCCGGCCGGCCGGCTGGGAAGTCGGGACATTTCAAAACTTCAAGAAACATGGCAGGGACTCCCTTTGTCTAATTTTCGCCAAAACACCCAATTTCACATCAGGGGGTTCCCAGCCGGTTGGGGGACCGGCGGCCGGGTACCCGGCTGGGACTGTGGGAAATCGGTATTACCACAATACAATTATTATAGGATTATAACGAAAAGTAATAAATTGATTATGCTAGTCATAAACGAAAACATGAATAAGAGTAGAGATTTAGAAATCAACCTCCGGTCCTAGCAATTGGCGTAAAGAACAGAGATATCTAAGTAGATATCCTCCTAATCGTTGCACCCAAGATTGTATGAGATATACCCTTCTCCTTTGCTAGAAAGAGAACTAAAGTTACTGTTAACTTTTGTTTTTTGTGATTTTGTCAAAAGTTACTGTTAACTTTTGTCTGTTGTGTGAATGATAGAGAGGGAGGCAGTCAGTGAGAATGCAATTAGGTTAGAAAAGGTGAAATCAGAAATTTCTTTTTTTTTTTCCCTGTCCTTTGTTTCTCACGGCACATAGGTTTTATATGAGGAGAGTTAGTCTCCTCAAATAACTACCCATTGACCCGAAAACCCGAGTGTATCTGGATACCGTGTTTCGGTCATTTTAGCTTCCAATATAATGTAATATCATATAATCGTCGTTTTACATGGACCTACATTATAATCCGTCATTAATTATAAATATCCGTATATTTATAATTTGCCAATTAATTATAACGGTTTATGTTTAATTAGCTTACATTATATACTATAATTAAATATAACTTTTTATATTCAATTTTACGAATTACAGTTAATTCGTCTCAGCTAACTTTCGTCTCATCATCACATTGACTAACCTTTTAGTCAAATACACTGACTAACCTTTTAGTCATATAATAGGGTATCAATATGATTATTTTCTCAAACAATCACATCTCTCAAACACATCCTATAGGTGTGACTTTTAGGGACCAGTTGATCACCGTCATCTGTATGACAATAACGTCAAACTTATCTAGCAAGCCAACCGTTATTGATAAACGTTAATAACGTCCATAACGTCACCCAAAAACTGCCTTTATCTCAAGAGACAGTCGATAGTCAAAAGAATCGACTCTAGGAACACTATGGATGTCCTATCCACGACCTGACACCTAATGTTCTGAAACATTTAGGACTCCATAACGTTGTCACAAAATTGTCCTGCGAGGTATCATTATAACTCGCATATGTGATCGATCAGTCAACTGTTTGACTTATGGCTCGTTGAACCCACCATCAATCGACTGCACAGAATAATTGCCAGAGTTATCAGCTCATGTAGGCGATTACGGACCAAAACAAATATAATGTAATTCAGTTCACTTTGTGGTGTTCAATGTTGTCAGTACAACCCACATGAAAAACAAAATATAAAACAAAACGATGATTTTATAGATAGTTTTTATGAAAAAGATACAGGTGTCTAATCCATATAAAACAACTAATACAACTCAGGAACACGTTTGATTCCCATGGAAATAATGTGCCCTTCATGCTTATCATATCTCAATGGTTTAGTGAGAGGATCTGCGACGTTATCATCCGTAGCAATCTTGTCTATCACTATCTCCCTTTGCTCCACGTAATCTCGGATCATGTGAGCCTTCCGTTGTACATGCCTAGACTTGTTGCTGGACTTAGGCTCCTTAGCATGGAAGATGGCACCACTATTATCACAATAGATGGTGATCGGGTCATCCGAACTAGGAACTACAGTTAGTCCCTGTAAGAATTGACGCATCCATATAGCTTCCTTCGCAGCCTCTGAAGCAGCATAGTACTCGGACTCAGTCGTAGAATCTGCTATAACACTTTGTTTGGAGCTTTTCCAGCTGACCGCAGCGCCATTAAGATTAAAAACGAATCCAGACTACATTTCGAGTCATCCTCGATCCGTTTTGGGAAGCTAGCATCTGCGTAACCGATTGCGCATAGCTCAGTGTCACCTCCATAAGTCAATACACAATCCTTAGTCCTCCGTAGGTACTTAAGGATATTCTTAACAGCCATCCAGTGTGTTTCACATGGATTGCCTTGGTACCGACTAGTCATACTCAATGCATATGCCACGTCTGGACGTGTGCATATCATGGCATACATGATCAATCCTATAGCTGATGCATAAGGAAACCGACTCATGCACTCGATTTCTTCCAATGTCTTTGGTGCCTGAGCTTTACTCAACTGCATTCCATAAATCATCAGAAGGTTTCCCTTCTTGGAGTTGGTCAGGCTGAACCTCTCAAGAATCTTATCTATATAAGACTCCTCACTGAGGGATACCATCCGTCGTGATCTATCTCTGTAGATACGGATCCCCAAAATTCTTTGTGCCTCGCCCAGATATTTCATCTGGAAATGGTTCTTTAACCAAACTTTTACCGAAGTTAAGAGAGGTATGTCATTCCCAATCAAGAGTATGTCATCGACATACAATATTAGAAAGACAATCTTGCTCCCACTCGACTTGATATATAAGCATGGTTCCTTGACTGATCGAATAAATCCATTCTCTTTTATCACGTGGTCGAAACGATGATTCCAACTCCGAGAAGCTTGCTTAAGTCCATAAATGGAACGCTTAAGCTTGCATACCTTCTTAGGATTTTTAGGATCAATGAAACCTTCGGGTTGTACCATGTACAACTCCTTCTCCAAATAACCGTTTAAGAAGGCGGTTTTCACATCCATCTGCCAAATTTCATAGTCATGAAAAGCGGCAAACGCTAAGATTATCCGAATGGAACGCAGCATAACTACGGGTGCAAAAATTTCTTCATAGTGCAATCCTTGCACTTGAGTGAAACCCTTTGCCACTAGTCGTGCCTTGTAGGTATCTTGTTGTCCTTGTAGAGAATGCTTTATTTTGTAAAGCCATTTGCACTGAAGAGGCCGAACCTTATCAGGTAAGTCAACCAGATCCCATACGTCATTCTCATACATAGAGTCCATCTCGGATTGCATGGCGTCAAGCCATAGATTAGAGTCGGAACATGTCATGGCACCTTTATAGGTAGCGGGTTCGTTACTCTCTAGGAGTAAAATGTCATCTCTCTCATTCTCCTCGACCATACCAATGTATTGTGGGAAAATATCCGTATACTTCTCCTCTAAAATTCGGGATTATAACAAAATTATAAGATACAAAATAACGAGTCATATATGAAAATAACAATATGAATAAGAGATAAAAATCAACCTTTGGTCCTTGCAAATTGGCCTAAGAACAATATCAAAGGTATGTTATCTCCTACTAGTTGCACCCAAAATGCTCCTTGATATGCCTTAATCGTGCTAGAACGATTATACAAAATTACCGCTAATTTTATGTGAGGTTTGATGATAGATCTAGAGAGAAAAATTGAGAGAAAAAAAATCACCCTAGGTTTTTGTGTTTGTGCCGTCACTTTCTATCACCCACAATAGGTATTTTTTTTTTCTTTTTATTCTCTCTTAATCCTTCTAGCTAGGTTTTCCTAAAAATAAGAAATTGCAATTAGGATTCTTTCCAAACCGATTTGGACCGAGTAGATATATCCATTTATTGCTTCATATTTTTCGGTCACACCTAGTAAATAACATCCATTGTATTATTATAATTATCGTCACTAATATCGTCATATTATTAATAAGTCCACTCAACCTTTTGCAGTCGATTTATTAATACATGTCTGACAATATTTACAATAATTATTACGAGTAATACATTTGCTTAATGAAATATAATGGTTTATATTTAATCACGAATTAACTGATTAGTTCGTTTAAGCTAACATTATTTACATTAATTAAATATAACAGTTTATATTCAATTTACGAATTAACAGTTTAATCCGTCTATCATCATCATTTTTGACTAACCTTTTAGTCAAATACATTAACTAACCTTTTAGTCGTATAAGGCATCAATATGACTATATTATTCATATAATCACATCTCTCAGACACATCCTATAGGTGTGACTTATAGGGACCAGTTGATCACCGCCATAATAAAATGACAATAACGTCAAACTTCTAGCGAGCCAACTGTTGTTGATGAACGTTAATCAACTGATTATTATACAAAGTATACCCTGTGAACCTACAGGGATTTATTTATGTTATTGCACTAACTGTGGAGGACACTGGCTCCAACAATCTCCCACTTGTCCGTACAAGTGTATGTGCGATAACCGATTCTCATATCCATAATAAATTTCTCCCACTCAATGTAAACCAATTTGCAAAGTCCGTATTCAAAAAGGTCGTAGTTTACAAGTGATCAGTATCAAGAGTGGTTTCCCCGACTAGAGAGTAACTTAACTGATAAACGAATCTATATTCGAGCATGGCCATGCATTTCAGTTACAGCTCCTCGAGTGCCTGAGAAATAACATAATGATAAAGGGTGAGATTTTCTTCAACTCGAATCTTGCAGATACAAGCGCAGTATGAAATGACCCAGTAAAAATCTACTTAGCCTCCTGTTACGGTCGACCATGAGAAAGAAACCAAAGTCACCAAAAAACTGCCTTAATCTCAAGAGACAGTCGATAGTCAAAAGAATCGACTCTAAGAACACTATGGACGTCCTATCCACGACCTGGCACCTAATGTTCTGAAACATTTAGGACTCCATAACGTTGTCACAAAATTGTCCTGCGAGGTATCATTATAACTCGCATAGGTGATCGATCAGTCAACTGTTTGACTTATGGGTCGTTGAACCCACCATCAATCGAGTCACAGAATTTAAGGCCACAGTTATAGCTCATGTAGGCGATTACGGACCAAAACAAAATATAATGTAATTCAGTTCACTTTGTGGTGTTCAATGTTGTCAGTACAACCCACATGAAAAACAAAATATTAAACAAAACGATGATTTCATAGATAGTTTTATGAAAAAGATACAGGTGTCTAATTCATATAAAACAACTAATACAACTCAGGAACACGTTTGATTCCCATGGAAATAACTTGCCCTTCATGCTTATCATATCTCAATGGTTTAGTGAGAGGATCTGCGACGTTATCATCCGTAGCAATCTTGTCTATCACTATCTCCCTTTGCTCCACGTAATCTCGGATCATGTGAGCCTTCCGTTGTACATGCCTAGAC
>JAIUZE010000642.1:0-12227 GCA_022085475.1 Heliosperma pusillum
ATTTGCTTAATTATGGAAGATTAGTACAAGATTAAATGCTAATTCTATGAGGGTTTTAGATCTAGGGTTTCGTGCCCTTTAGTTACATAAGAGGGACTATATATAGGTTTACAAAATGAAGGAAAGATGGGCCTCGAGAAGCTTTGTGGACTGGCAAAGTCACGACCGTGAAATGGGTTTCACGGTCGTGAAACACGTCTCACGACCGTGAAACTTCAAGTCACGGTCGTGAGATTAGTGGCAGAGCAATGTCTTCTTTCACGAACAAGTCACGACCGTGAAGCAAGTCTCACGACCGTGACTGAGATTTCACGACCGTGAAATGAGTTTCACGGCCGTGAGCTCAAATGCACGAAAATCCAACTTCTTGGACAGGCATCTCACGACCGTGAAACTCCTTTCACGCCCGTGAGATGCTCATTTCCCTTCTTCCTTCGCTTGACTTTGTTGCTTCCTTCCCGGTTTCCCTTGCCTTGACTCGGGAGGGCTTTGACGCATCGAGTAGGGCCCCCAAGGGTATGCGGGGCCCCCAAGGTATGCCGTGGGTCCTCCGAATGATTCACCTTCTTCTTTGTTGATCAAAACTAGGTAGAAATTGCCTCAATTGACGGTTTACCTACAAAAACACGATAAAAGCGAGAAATATGCTAGAAGAAGGTAAAACACGTAGAAACGCTCCTAGGGAGCGTTAAAGGCAAACAAAACGAGATGAAAAAGGGGTGAAAATGTGGGGTGAAATGACACTATATCAAATCTCCCCAAACCAAACCCTTACTCGTCCCGAGTAAGGATGAACAATAGTCAAGACCCTTAATTCACTACGCTAAACCTAACCGATACAAGGCAATTAACGGGCCTTGCTCCGTCCCTTCAACTCACAACAAGGTATCCATGAGGTAGGACACCTTCTTGCAAGGCAAGTGGGGTCTTGCCAAAACTTCGATGCATGCTAGGCAATAAAGCACACAAAACAAATGAGAATGCATCTACAAAAGCAAATGGCAACATGCCTCATCCATGCGCCGGGATTCATCTAAAATGGAAAAATTTCAAGCATGCAAATTCCTATGTAATTACTAGTTTTACAAAGAACTAGGCCTAGAAAGATAGAATTAAATCACCTCTTTATTGTGTAAAATTAGTATATTCGTTCACGTTCACTAGAAAGCTTTGTCAAGGGTGATAAGGCGGGATGGAAAGTGAGGGCCCCATGGTGTTAGAAGACACTGTAGGATCGGAATTCCGCCTCTCACCTAAGTGAAAGGAAGGGTCGTCCCCTCTTAGCCATGTAACGTAGGAGTAATTAATCATCAAAAAGGTAAGGAAACGAAATGTTTGAGTTCTTATTTGATTTCTTTTTCTTTTCTTTTTCTTTCTTTTTGTTTTTGATTTTTGCTTGATTTGGGTGCCTTTTGAGAGCAAGGTAGCCTAGCGAAAGGTGTGCGGCGGAGACCAACAATAGGCAAATCCTCGCCGTAGCGACATCGAGAGCGACCCCATATGTATTGAGGGTACTCTAGAAGAGCCTAGAAGTCTCCATATGCACTCCCTAAGCTAGGACTAAGGCAAATATATGCAAAATTTCAAGCTTTTCTTTTCAATTGTGTTTGAACTCAATTTTTGGACTTGTGATGGAAAAATTTCCTTTTTGTCAAATGTAGTGAAATGTGATAATTGGACAATTACATGGCCTCGAGAGTCACCTAGGAAAGCGTTCACCAAGGAATTTTCACACCATGGGGATGGTCAAGATGGTAAATGCAAGCCCTTGACTAGGCTCTAGGAAACAGTGCGAAAATTATACTAAAAATACACATTAAAAGGTGTTTCAAAATCTATTTTAATAGGCAAAGTGCTAAGCAAAAAAAGTATCTACAAGGGTCTATCCAAGCTTGTTCAATTTCCAAATTAGGCATTCCAAAAAGTTCTCCTAAATGCAACTATATACCATGATCTAGAATTAAGCAACATATATACAAACTAATGCAAATGCTCTAGTGAACTACGTGACAATTAATCTAATGAAACCCCCCTAACAGCACATAAGTCCCACAACCGCCAATTCATCAAAATCAACATCGCAATCATCAACAATTTCTCCAAACTCCTCATGTGATAAGAAGTAAAGAAAGAAAGAAAGAAGGGGAAGGAATAAGAACGATCATACCATGGCGGTCTTCTTAATCCCTTCTATAAGTCTCTTAAGCGATGTGTAGCGGACCTATGTATGGAGGTTAGAAGAAAAAGCAATGCAAATATATACAAAGTAAGGTATAAACAAGCTAATTTTTAGGATTTTTCAAACTTTTTCAATTTTTTTGGATTTTTGAATGATTTTAAATGCAAAATAAAACATGTTTTTGGATTTTTTCAAAATTTTTAAAACTATGAAAATAGTTTCTCATCCCCCACATAGGAACAAACATTGTCCTCAATGTATGAAATAGGATTATTGAAAGTAAAGAAATACATGTTTTTGGGTTTTTAAATATTTTCTAAAAGGAAAAGAACATGTTTTTGTGGTTTTTTAAATATTTTGAAAAAATAAAAACTTGTTTTTGGGTTTTTTGATTTTTTGAGAAGTATTGACAATATAAACAATATATACAAGAGGGTTAGTTATGCAAATGAACTATTCTATATGAAATGCATGAACTAAATAATATTCCTAAAACTAAATGCAAAATGATATAATACAAAGTGCATGATCTAAGTAAATGCAAGCTAAACTATATGCTAATCTAGAGTCTCGTTGCGGTGGTAAGGTGCATAAATGCAATGCCCCTCATGGGGGTACCTTTCACAAGAAAGTCCAGATAATAAAAAAAAACTAAGTGTGTCATATTGGAGTCTCGTCGTGGCAGTAAAGTGCATAAATGCAATGCCCCTCATGGGGGTACCAACCACGGGAAAGTCAAAAGATGACACCTAAAAAAAATGCAACTACGTGATGCATGAGGAGTAGCTAAATGCAAAGGTTGTTTGTCAATTTGGATTTTTCAAGAAGGAGCAAAAGATTGGTGTCCGATGGAATGGACACCCGCCTCCAATGTTACCGAGGCCAACCAACACAACACAAAAATTACATGTTAAAGAAACAAATCATATCAATCAAAGAGAGGAGAGGAGGAGACACACACTAGAGGGGAGGGGGTAGATGCTAAACAAGCCACCTAGACACCACTCCGACTCTTCCAATTATCAAACAAAAACACAAAACCTCCTCAAAAGGTCTACATCTCATCCTCATCCTCATCCCGCCCCCCACTACCACCACCCTCTTCCCGATTCCCTTGGTCTCCCCCGATCTCCATGCCGCCAACCCCTCCCTGGTTTCCAAAGTTGGGGAACAACACATCACGTTGTGCCCAGCTTGGCAAACAACCACTCGGGTCAATGTACCCTTGGTTAGCCAGTAAATAGTAGTTGGGGTAGGAGGCATAATAGTTATTCACCCGGTCTTCATGCATGTTCAAATGCATGTTCTGCATGAGACCGGTCAGGTAGTCGCCCTGGGGAGAGATGGTAGGGTCGGGGTGAACATACCCCGAGTACTCAAAGGGGTAGGGGGAATTCACATAACTGGGTGGGGGGTAAGGTGCATGCAAATGTGGTAGGGGAAAAGGGGGAACAGACAATGTTACTTGAGGTGCACTAAGACTCTGTATAGATGTGGGTCGGGGTCGAGGTTGCTGGGGAGACTCTCCCTCCTCCCTAGCGCCACTAGAAGAGGCCCGACCACTTGCCATCATCACCGGTAGCAGGTAGCTAGGCCGCCTATCAACTAAGTTGGTCCTAGGCGCGAAAAGCGGGAGTCTATGACAAGGTAGGTAAAAGGGTGTGGCATCCTTGATCACCCAAAGAAAACCCTTTGCCCGGTCAAGCCTAATCCAATTTGAGTGGATTAGGGAAGTCTCGTCTAAAAGTGTCCCCCCGGTTAAAACCTCGTACGCCCCATCGCTATTAAAGTCAGGGTCAAAGTGCTTAGCCAGAAATGTCACCAAACCCCCCATGACCACCGTCTGTTTACGCGCTACGGTGGTCCTACCCAACTTCCTCCACCTCCTATAAATTTCATTCATCAGGGGAAAGGTGAAGGTATCCCTAGACCCTTGCACAATCAAGTGCGACTCTAAGAAGGTCAAGTCAAGCTGGGTTAGATTGTTCGGCTCCTGCCGACATAGGAAGGTGCCTGACACTAACCTGTGCCAAAAACGGGGCACAGGGTGGTGAATTAAGAGGGCCGAATTCCTACGGAAATCGGCCAAAACCCTCCCGGTCAAGGCCATCCAAAGCGGGCTCAAATCATATCCCTTTGGCTCTACAGAATCCCTTCTAGAAGGGAAATCTAACCCCAATATGGCAGCAAATTCATCTATAGGGACGACATGCGAAGTGTTGGCAAGACGGAAAGAAAAACACGGTCTATTCTCAGCATTTACACAACTATTCAAACTACTCAAAAATTCCAGCGTGAGACTCCGGTAGGAGAGCTCATGCATAGAGTATAAAGTAGCCATACCTGAGACCGCGAAAAAATTCTGCATGTGTTCCGTCAAGCCGAGACGACGTATGACGTCGTGGCACAGAAAAACGGTAGGCTCCATCTCCAACCCTTGAATCGCTGCAAAGGCTTGTCTATGAGCATCCGTCTCAAAGACGACTTCCGGAAAACCCGGAAGTTGCTCGATTTCCAAATCTTCGTCCGGGTTTGGGTTGTTGGACCCGCTTCCTCTCCTTCTCTTTGTAGCTCGTGCTGCCGCTGCCTTTCCCTTCCCTTGTCCTACCATTTTTGCCTTCGCACAAGCTTTTCACCCAAAAAAAATTGCTAAAACAGTTTCTAAAAACGATTTAAAACACTTGAAAAACCTTCAATAGACCCCACAATCACTTTCTATTGAAGTAGAAAGCTAAAAAACTAACCCAAGAAAGAGATCCCCAAATTCGGATTTTTCAAAACCTAGGGTTGAAAATCAATTTTTTTGAGTTTTTTGGTGTTTTTAAGGCTAAAGAATGGTTTTTATGTGTTTATAATTGAAGAAGAAGACTTTTTGTGACAATTTGGGGAAGATTTGAGGTGATTTGGTGAAGATTTGAGGGAGTTTTGAGTTTTTTAGTGAGATAAGGGTTAGGATGTGTGTTTGTATGGTTGAATGAAGAAGATGAGGAAAGATAAGAAGAAGTGAAGAAGTAAAGATAAGAAGATGAGGGTTTCACGGTTTAGTCAGTTTCACGGGCGTGAAATAGCGCTCACGACCGTGAAAGACAAGTCACGACCGTGAAATGAAGGGTCACGACCGTGACTTAATTTTGCAAAGTTACTGCATTCTTTGTCACAGTTTCACGACCGTGAAATGACCTTCACGATCGTGAAACTTGTTTCACGACCGTGAGATGGGTTTCACGGTCGTGAAATGGATTTCTCGTGATTTCCTTTGCTTTGCTTCAATTTCACGGGCGTGAAGCCTCATTCACGACCGTGACTTGGCTCATTCGACTCTTTGAACCAAAAATCTTCATTCTTGTTCGATTTCTCGCTTCTCCATTATCGTTCCTCCATATTTCCTTCATTTCATCTTACAAAACAATCACAAACGCATTAAATCCCTCCCTCACACTCTCATTGACAAAAAATTGCACTAAAAATTTACAAATTTAACTAAGTAATGGGAAATTGATTTAATTAATGATTCAATTGGCCAAACAAAAATTCGACCTCATTATCGTCAATTTAACCAATTTCCATGCAAACTAATATCTATCAATCACTAGTAAAATGAGTTAGAAATATTTACAAATTTGTGATTCTTGGGGGACTTCACAAAACTTGTTCTTGTTCAAGAATTAATGAAGAGTAGTCGGCTTGAGGTACAAAGCCTCGACTACCCCGATGAGAGAACCTTCCTTGTAGAGCTTGATTCGTTGCCCATTCACTTTGAATTTTTGGCCATCTTTGCTTGCCAACTCGAAGTCCCCATATCTCCCTACCTCGGTGATCAAGAATGGTCCCGACCACCGGGATTTGAGCTTCCCGGGAAATAGCTTGTACCTTGAGTTGAAAAAAAGAACCTTGTCTCCACATTGGAGATCCCGTTTGAGGATCTTCTTGTCGTGAATGAGTTTGTTCTTCTCCTTGTAAGATTGGGCATTTTCATAAGATTTGAGGCGGAACTCCTCAAGCTCTTGTAATTGGATTAATCTCTTGTCACCGCTCAGTTTTGCATCAAGATTTAGTTCTTTGACCGCCCAATATGCCTTGTATTCGAGCTCTATGGGCAAATGGCAAGACTTGCCATACACCAACTTATAAGGCGACATCCCAATAGGAGTTTTGAATGCCGTCCTATATGCCCACAATGTGTCGTCGAGCTTTGAACTCCAATCTTTACGGTGCTTTGAGACCACTTTTTCAAGGATAGATTTGATTTCTTTGTTGGAGATTTCGACTTGCCCACTTGTTTGGGGATGATACCCCAAACCGGTACGGTGATGAACACCATATTTAAGAAGTAGTGAGTCAAGTCGTTTTTCATGAAAGTGCTTTCCTCCATCACTTATTAGAGCTCTAGGTACTCCAAACCGGGGGAAGATGATCTTCTTTAGGAAATTGATGACAACCTTGGCATTGTTGGTAGGGGAAGCCACTGCCTCAACATATTTGGACACGTAGTCTACGGCCACTAGAATGTACCTATTCCCTCTTGAAGAAATAAAGGGGCCTTGATAGTCTATTCCCCACACATCAAACACTTCCACCTCAAGAATCCCCCTTTGGGGCATCTCATTCCTCCAAGAAATGTTGCCGGTGCGTTGACAAGCATCGCAACATTGGACAAAGTGCTTAACATCATGGAACATAGAGGGCCAAAAGAACCCGGATTGAAGTATTTTAGCAACGGTCCTGCTTGCCCCATGGTGCCCTCCATAAGGAGAGGAGTGACATCCTTTCATGATTTCTTCATACTCCCATTGTGTTACACATTTTCTATACATCCCATCACCACACTCCTTGAACAATAAAGGATCATCCCAAAAATATCTTTTAGCTTCAAACAAAAACCTCTTCTTTTGATTGGTGTTGATGCCCGGTGGAAGAACACTACCCACAATGTAGTTGGCAAAGTCCGCAAACCAAGGTGCTTGATTTTGAATGGTTTCATTAATTGTAAAGAGAAAATCATCCGGGAATGAATCATTGATAGGCATGTCATCTTTACTTCCATCATAGCATAGCCGGGACAAGTGGTCCGCCACCGCATTTTCCGCACCCTTCTTATCTCTTATCTCCAAATCGAATTCTTGTAAGAGTAGGATCCATCTAATGAGGCGGGGCTTAGCTTCTTTCTTGGCAAGCAAATATTTGAATGTGACATGGTCCGTATATACAATGACTTTGGAGCCAATCAAATATGAACGGAACTTATCAAGAGCAAAAACAATGGCACGAAGCTCTTTTTCCGTTGTTGCATAGTTAACTTGTGCTTCATCAAGGGTCTTGCTAGAATAGTAGATGGCATGCAAAGCTTTATCCTTCCGTTGGCCAAGAACCGCGCCAACGGCATAATCGCTTGCGTCGCACATCACCTCAAATGGCAATTCCCAATCCGGGGATTGCATGACCGGAGCCGAAATAAGAGCTTCCTTTATCCTAGCAAATGCCTCAACACACTCATTAGTAAAATGGAAAGGGGTATCCTTGAGGAGAAGTTGTGTAAGTGGTTTAGCAATTTTGGAGAAGTCCTTGATGAACCGGCGATAAAAGCCGGTATGACCAAGGAAGCTTCTCACCCCTTTGAGGTTTGAAGGTGGGGGTAATTGCTCAATCACTTCCACCTTAGCTCTATCAACTTGGATACCCTTTTCCGAGATAAGATGACCGAGAACTACCCCTTCATTAACCATGAAGTGGCATTTCTCCCAATTCAAAACAAGACTCACTTCTTCACATTTTTCCAACACCAAGGACAAATTATGCAAGCACAAATCAAAGTCTTTCCCATACACACTAAAATCATCCATAAAAACTTCCATGATAGATTCAATGTAATCGGAAAAAATGCTCATCATGCATCGTTGGAATGTAGCCGGGGCATTGCAAAGGCCGAAGGGCATTCTCCTATAAGCAAAAGTGCCATAAGGGCATGTGAATGTGGTCTTAGATTGGTCAATCGGGTCAATTGGGATTTGGAAAAATCCCGAGTATCCATCTAAGTAGCAAAAATACTTGTTTGAGGCAAGTCTTTCTAAGAGTTGATCAATGAAGGGAAGGGGGAAATGATATTTTCTTGTTGAGGCATTCAACCTCCTATAATCTATGCACATTCTCCATCCCGTCACTACCCTAGTAGGCACTAGTTCATCTTTATCATTTTTCACTACCGTGGTGTCACCTTTCTTTGGCACCACTTGCACGGGGCTAACCCAATCGGAGTAAGAGATTGGGTAGATGATCTCGGCATCAAGTAGCTTCATGACTTCACCTTTGACAACCTCTTGCAAGGTGGGGTTTAGTCTTCTTTGGGGTTGCCTTCTTGGCTCATGGTCATCATGCATGTGGATTCTATGCATACACAATTCGGGGCTAACCCCCTTCAAGTCATCCAAGCTATAACCAATAGCTTTCTCATGTTTTCTCAACACACACAACAATGCATTCAATTGATCATCATCAAGGTTAGCATTTACAATCACGGGTTTGCACTTTGACTCATCAAGATAAGCATATACCAAGTTAGAAGGAAGGGGTTTAAGAGAAGGAGCTTGTACCTCTACCGCAATATCTACCGCACAAGAGGTTTGGATGATAGACTCAAGTCTTAAGAGTTGTTGTTCATCAAGCTCCTCTCCTTCCAAAGTTGCTTCAAGTAAATCGAACTCAAACCCATGTAGCTCCTCCATGATATCCCTTGGCTCCAAAGTCAAGATAGCCTCCAAAGGGTCCCTCATAAAGAAGTTAGGTGTAACTTCTTCAACAAAGGCATCAATGATATCAATGAAATAGCATGCTTCTCCAAGATTTGGAGCTTTCATGGCATTTTTCAAGTTGAATGTAATTTTCTCATCTCCCACCTCAAGGGTTAGCCTCCCGTGTTTCACATCAATCACCGCTCCGGCGGTGTGCAAGAATGGCCTCCCGAGAATAATGGGGATTTGAGAATCCTCCGCCATATCAAGAACAATGAAGTCCACCGGAATGAAAAACTTCCCAATTCGAACCGGGACATCCTCCAACACACCCAAAGGTTGCTTTGTAGATCGATCTGCCATTTGGAGTGTGATATTTGTGCATTTAAGTTCCCCCATGCCAAGTTTCTCACAAATGGAGTATGGCATCACACTCACACTATCTCCCAAATCACACAAGGCCTTGTCAATTGTAATGTTGCCTATGGTGCATGGGATGGAGAAACTACCCGGATCCTTCAATTTTGGAGGGGTTGGGTTTTGTAGAAATGCACTACATTCTCCGGTGAATGCCACGGTTTCAACTCCACTCAATGACTTCTTCCTTGTAAGGATGTCTTTTATAAATTTTGCATAGGCGGGGATTTGAGTGATGAGGTCGGTGAAAGGAATGGAGACCTCCAAATTCTTGACAATTTCCATGAACTTGCCTAATTGCTTGTCAAGTTTTGTTTTGGCTTGTCTAGAAGGAAAAGGTAGCCTTATCACAATAGGCTCCTCAACCTTCTTGTTCGTTGTTATCACATCATCATTCTTTTCGACAACAACTTGCTCACTTGAAGAGCACTCTTCCTTCTTATCATCCAATTCAACAACTTTATTTTCAATTGGTCCATCATCTTCCACTTTGTCTCCCTCACCATTATCATCTTCAATTGGCATTCTTGGTCCCTCATAACTCTTTCCACACCTCTAATGTATGGCATTGGCGGTTTCATTTCTAGGTGGGTTACCTTGAGGAGGTAATTGACCCTTTCCCCTAGAGGAACTCCCCGAGGCTATTTGGGTCACTTGAGTTTCAAGCATTTTATTGTGGGCAAGGATGTTATTGATGATAATATCTTTGGCTTGGTTATATTTTTGCAATTGGAGAATCGCTTTGTGAATGTCCAAGTTTGGATCTCCAACTTGTGGTTGCATGGGAGGTTGATTTTGTGGTGGTGGGTTGTATTGATTTTGGTTGTATTGTGGTTGATTGTAGGAAGGTTGGTTTTGATTGTATTGTTGTCTTTGAAAGTTTTGTTGATTGTTTCTCATGAGTGGGGCAACATATGGTTGTGGTTGAGGGTTTTGAACATTTTTGCTTTTGTATGAAAGATTTGGGTGGTTCTTTGTATTCTCATTGTAAAAGTTGGAGTAGGGAGTTCCTTGCCTATAAGATTGAAAGACATTCACTTGTTCCACGGATCCTCTACATTCTTGAGGATCATGCCCAAATGTTCCACAACATTCACAAAACCCTTGAGGTAAGCTTGGTGCCATCACCATGACATTCACTTGTTGCATAGGTGGTTGAGTTAATGAGCTTTGAGCTTGTTGGAATAGAGCCGTTTGTTGGTCCATTTTGAGGTTCATAGCTTCCATATAAGAGCTAAGTTGAGCTCCAAAGTCGGCTCCCATTTGGGTGACGGAGCTCACCTCATGCTTTCCCCTAGGAGTTTGCCTTGGCCTACTAAATTGTGAGTTATGGGCCGCCATCTCCTCTATTCTTGCCCAAGTTTGAGCATCATGTACTTCCGTGAACCTTCCATTTGATCCCATGTTCAAAATTCCTCTAGCATCTTCATAAAGTCCATTCCAAAATTGTTGTACCAAGAACCACTCACTCAAACCATGGTGAGGGCAAGAACGAATGATCTCCTTGAATCGGTCCCAAGCTTCATAGAGTGGCTCTTCATCCCTTTGCTTGAATCCGGTTATCTTAGCTCTCAACATATTTGTCTTTTCCGGTGGATAGAACTTTTGATAAAAAGCTAGGGCTAGCTTCTTCCATGAGTCAATACCTAGAGCAACCTTGTCAAGACTCTTCAACCATCGTTTTGCCGCTCCAATAAGAGAGAAAGGAAACAAGACCCATCGGATTTGGTCTTGAGTCACTCCCGTTTTAGAAACGACATCACAATAATCACAAAAAGTCTCCATGTGTAGATGAGGGTCTTCACTTGGCATACCTCCAAATTGGTTTCTCTCCACCAATTGGATAAAAGCGGTTTTAGCAATGAAATTTCTGGTTAGATTTTGTGGTACGGGGGTGGTGTTTGGAAGAGTATCTTACGTGGGAATGGAGTGAGATGAGAATTTAGGCATTCTTAGGAGAGTGGGTGGTTGGATGGTTTGTGGGATGGTTGGTGGGATTCCAAAAGGATTCACAAATTCCGCAATCGACACAAAATCCTCCCAATTCTCTACACTTGGATGCTCAATTTCTACCTCGTTACTTTCCCGGATTTCCCTTTCTTCAATTGAAGGTAGAGGCTCCTCCGTTGTGGTAATCGGATTAGAAGAAGAGCTTCTACTTGCGGTTTTGAAGACTTTGCGAAGTCTCCTAAAGGTCCTTTCGATCTCGAGATCGATTGGAGGTTGATCCTTTGGGGGAGCTCGCTTGGGCATACAAGAAAACTAAATGTAAACGGTGAGAATGCCTCGAGAAACTAAGTTTCTCAAGACAAGAGGCAAAAAAAACTAAAGCAAACTAAAAACAATCAAATTAAACATACACCGTCCCCGGCAACGGCGCCATTTTGAAGTAGGAAATAGTGGTGTAGTAAGAATGTCGATCTCAGGGACGGTTGTTGTTTAGAAATGATCTAAAAGTCTACTAGAGTCTCTTGCAAGTCACAAAGTAATTTTGGGTTTGGGTTTGTTAACTAAACTAAGATAACAACAATTTAAAAGCAATTAAAAACGACGAAAGGAGTCTAAGACGAGAAAGATAATCAAATAACAAGCAATAGAAGGAAAGTCTAGGATCGGTGGGTTCAAATGGGTAATTTGGGTTCTAGTGAGTCGGGTTCATAATTAATGGGTAGTCAAACTTGGGCGCGGTGAATTAAGACTCTCGATCTTACAATCCCTCCCATATACCGAACCAAGCTAGCTCTCGCGTACACACGGTCGATATACCAACTATATGCAAATCCTAACATATTCCGAGGCTATCGATCTTACGGAAATGTATGATAAACATGAATCATGCAAGTTTGTCAAGCAATCATTTCATCAAACATATGGTATGCGAAAGTTGGAAGAAAGACTACTAATCA